>JWPT01000186.1:0-23086 GCA_000812245.1 Onygena corvina
TTTTTCTAAACTAGAGAAATATTAACTCTATAAATAACTTTATTATTATTAAAATTATTAAAGAAAGTAGTACTAATATATAGTTACTATATAGAATCTATAAGTAACTCTTAATCTTAATAGAAATAGATAAAATATAAAAGATTACTTTTAAGTATAATAATAAGCCTAGATAGATCTATAATCTATTTATTAAAGATTAGAAGCTTAAAGATATATAGATAACCTTTAATAATCTAGTAAACTTTCTATATATAGTTTAGAAAATCAAACTTTTTATCTATATTACTATTTAAAATCTCTATAATTAGTTTAGAAAAAGCTTCTACGGCGAGTATTATATAGTTTAAAATAATAATTATAAACTTTTTATATTCTTTTTAAAAGAGTAGAGGCTAGATAATAGAATTTTCTTTTAGTTAGAAGTAAACTAAATTAGATCTACTAATAAAAGATTAGTACTTTAACTTCTAAACTATACTATATTTTCCTTATTTAATAAATTTATATTTATAGTAGAAATCGCTATCTAAACTAATTATAAATATTATTTATAATAAATATAGTCTTTTAATAGTAATTATAATATTAAGCTTATTAGTATCGGCAATATTTAGTAAAAATAGTTCTTTATACTAATTAATATAGCTTCTATCTATAAATAGTTTACTAAGAGATTAGAAGATAATATAGAAAACTCGTTTTTACTATATATTAGGGATAAACTAAATATCAATATTAACTTTAAAAGAAAAACTACTCTAAAGAATCTATAAATAGCCTTTATTATAAATACCCCGGCTTTTCTACTAGGTAGTTTTACTATAGTTCTTTTATTCTAATTATAGAATTTTAAGAATACTATTTAGAAAGATAAAAATATTTATTAGATATTATTTATTCTTTTATTTACTAAAGATTCTATAATCTATCTTATTCCCTTAATTATATAGAATTATAATTTAGTCTATATCGAAGTAGAACTTATAAACTTAGATAAAATATATTAAATTTAAATTAACTTACTTAGAAAAATCTAATATAGATTTAAGACTACTAACTAAACTTAAAAGTTCCTTATAGAGAATAATTTAAAATCTTTAAATTATAAAAATCTTTATAACGATTTTATAATAGCTAATAGTAATAAATAATAGAAAGACTACTTATATAATAATAATAAATTTACTACTATACTAAGTCTTAATAGTAAATAAAAAAAAGCTCTTAGTATTTTAAATTAAATACTTAGTAGTATTAACTTTATTTATAAACCCTTTAGAATTAGTAAATTCTATTTTATTCTAAAGTTAATTATTCTACTATTTATACTACTTTAGAAAGTACTAATAGTTTATACTAATATTAATAATAATAATATTAAAGTATTAGTAAAATATTGCTAAGTTATAATAATATCTATAAATAATAAAGTATATAATAGACTTATAAATATAGCTTAAAAAATATATAAAGTATTCGAATTACTTATAGACTAATAGCTAATTATAGTCTATCTCTATTTAAAAAGTACTAAGAAGAGTATTACTACTAATAATACTAAAGTAAAACGCAAGTAGACTACTTACTAAAAATCTAATATCTAACTTACTAATAGAGATAAACTAATTACTAATAATAAAATTACTCTTTTTATTATTTAGCTCTATAAAAGAGAAACTATATAGATAATTCTAGGTATTTAAAATAAATAGATTAAGTATATTAATCTTAGTCTAGATTCTTAGATACTATAATATATAGGACTACTTTAGAATATACTAACGTTACTATACTTTAGATCGCTTAATAAAGATATTCTAGAATAAGAATATACTAATATCTCTTAATTTATTAAAAATATTATTACTAATATAAATATAGATAAAGACAAAACTATTAATAGTAAATAAGCCTTAATAGTTCTATAAAATACTATACTATATAATATAGATATTATTATTACTATACTTATAAATACTAGTATCGACTTTATAAGATAAAATACTTAAATAGATCTTATAATTATTAATAAAGCTATAAATACTAAAGAGGTTATATATCTTAATATTCTAACTAAATATACTATTAGCAAGTTAATAATAGTAGAAGATCTATTCTAGTTAAAATCTTATATTAATAGTTATCTCTAGTTTTAGTTTAGTAGCTAGTAAGCTAGTATATTTCTCTTCTACTAAATAGACCTCTATAGAATATCTATAGTTAGATTTAAAGAGTAATATAGAATAATACCGACTATTTATAATCTTATATTAATAATTTTATATAGTAGTAGACTAAGAACTAATTTAAATAGTCTAGATTTAAAGAAGGCTAAAGCAATTATAGGCCTTAACTATATAGAATTCTTTAATAGTTAGAAGTTAATAAACTTAATATAGTTAGACTACTTAAACTCAATATCTAAAAAAGATCTCTACTCTTATTCTCTAGGTAATAAAATATATTAGAATACTATATTTAACCTTATAGCTACCTTAATTAGATATAGTATAGACCTAATAAAATTAAGTATTATAGTCCTTAGCCTATACCGTTACTAGATATAACTATACTAGATATTAGTTAAAATACTTTATTAAGACCCCAAACTTTTAAAGAAATATTCTTATCTAAAGATAATTAAATTTAATATAATTAATTCTTTTTAGAGTAAAAAAGCCGATATTATTATTCTTAATCTAATAGTAATAGATAAAATTAGTTTTACTAGATAAAGTAATTAGCTAACTATAGCCCTTTTATATACTAGATATAGTCTTTATATTATTAGAGACTATAAGGTCTATTTTAAAGATAAAGTATTTACTATAATAAAAGTAGAAAGGAGTAAAGTATAAATAAAATTTACTATATTTCTCTAATATATAATAAAAGAGTAATTAATTATAATAATTCGATAAGAGTTTACTTAATATCTAGAGATAGCTTTATATCTAAGATTTATAGATTAAGTAATCGAGATAGCTAACCTAATAGATATTAATAAAGAAAGTACAAGTTCTAATACTTTTAGTACCAAACTCGGAGGTACTAATAGTAGTAGTATATAAAGTACTAAATAGAATAGCGGTAAAACTAATAGTACTACTCCCCCCAATACCTTTAATACTACTCCTCCTAATACCTTTAGTATTACTTTCTCTAATACCTTTAGTACTACTCTCCCTAATACCTTTAGTACTACTCCCCCTAATATCTTTAGTACTAACCCTAGAGGTATTAATAGTAGTAGTATATAAGGTAGCGGCGAAACTAATAGTACTACTCCCCCTATTACCTTTAGTACTAAATCTAAAGGTACTAATAGTAGTAGTATATAAGGTAGTAGCAAAACTAATAGTACTACTCCCCCTATTACCTTTAGTACTAAATCTAGAGGTACTAATAGTAGTAGTATATAAGGTACTAAATAGAATAGTAGCAAAACTAATAGTACTACTCCTAATACTAGTTAATAACTATAAATATTTCCCTTCTTTATTTCTCCTTCCTTAGTATTTTTCTATCTCTATTTATATCTTATACTATCTATTTTAATAAAACTAAATAAGTTAATAAATAAAATTACTTATTTTAATTAATAAATACTATAAATATTTAAATTTAGCTAAATACTATTAGTAGTATATTAAGGCTAGCTCTATTAGCTAGAACTATAAATAATAGACTATCTTTCTATTTATTTTTATCTAAGGCCTTAAGCCTTCTAGCTTCTCCTTCTTCCCTCTTTACCCCTTACTATTAGTAATAATAGATCTACCGACTTTTAATAATTAGTATTTATAGCCTTATTAGGCTTTAGGCGCCTTACTTAGTTATTTTAAACTCGTCTAGAAAGATATAGTATAGAAAAAAAATACCTATATATAGTAGATACTATATTAATAGTAAGTATCTTAGTATCTACTCTAGCTACTAATAGAGCTTTACTCTAGATTATTAATATTACGCCTAATATAGGAGCCGCTAATAATATCGTTAAACTCTAGAATATTAAAATAAAGGAAATTTATCTAATATAGAAGCTACTAATAATATTATTAAGCTCTAAAATATTAAGATAAATATAATTATCTAATACTTTCTTAGCTAATACCTAAAAGATTGTCTATTTTAATATTCTAACTAGATATATAGAGTACTACTAGTAAGTTAATAATAGTTTAGTAATTTATTCTAGTTAAAGTATATATATAGAAGAAACTATATCTAAAATCTTCTTAATATTAGTAATAAGATAATAATATTAAAGCCTATTTATAAAGATTATATTTAATACCCTTTATAAATATACTAGTAATATTTTTTAATATAGTACTACTCTATATATACTACTAGTAGATTTAATATATTTTAAAATAGTAACTACTCTAGATATCTAAAGTACTATAAATAATACCTTTAAGGTAAGCCCGCTCTATCCTTAGTCTACTATCTAGCTATTAACTATTTATTAGAATAAGGAGAAGCCTATAGTAGTTTATACTATAAATATTATAATAGCTAGAGGTATAATCTACTAATATACTATATTAATTATAGCTACTAACTAAATCTATATTAAAGAATATAGCTATTATATATCCCACTACTAAGATACTAATAGATTTAAGTACTATATAGAATATTAAGGCTAGTAATAGTACTATATCTATTATTATAATTACTAGAAGTCTTCTAGGGGCTATTAAGAGATTACTTACTAAAGATAAGAGAATATTTATATATTTAAGGCTATCTATATATATCTAATATTAGTAATTAAATTTATATTCTACTATTATCTCTAAAGTATTCTAGCGCGCTACTATTACTATAGTTAAAATCCTCGAAAATATATTATAGCCTATTACCCTTTCTAATAGAGCTATTATTCTTCTAATATATAGCTTTTATCTATAGAGCTTAAGCTATAAGCCTATTACTAATATTAACTTATTTACTAAGGATAAGCTTGAAATAGCCGACCTTATTAAAGAAATAAACTCTTCTAGATTATAATATATTAAAATTACTAGTATCCGGACTCTAACCGCTACCTAGATAGTATTTATTATTATCTATAGAGCTAATAGCTTAATTCTTAATAAGATTGAATACTTGCTCTATAATACTCTATATATAATCTAATATTTTATAAAGAAGTATACCCTAATTATAGATAGTAGAGTATCTAAAATTAAAATTATATATACCTTAGCTAAGTAGGCTCGTCTACTAACTAGAACTAAAGCTATCTATTAGAAGGCGTTCGCTAGTACTATAGAAGTTATTCTAGTTACCCTAGCTAAGAATATAGACCTAAATAGTATTAAAGTTATTACTAATCTCTACTATTACTATAAAATAGATAAGAAGAATATAGATATTAATATTTAAAGTAGAGATATTAAAATTAATATAGCTAATAAGTATATTCTATAGCTACTACTTATTAGTACTAGCGTAGTCGAGCTTAAATAATCTATAAAGACTATAAGACTATATTTAAAGATAGAGAATTAGATTATAGTTAATAACTATAGATAGATAGATAAGATTCTAAAGAAGGAGTATATATATCTTCTTAATATAATCTAAAAGATTACTAAAACTAAGTATAATATTATTTTAATCTAGAAGTCAAATCTATAAAATACTATTAATAATTTTTTACTCAACTTCCTTTTCTATATTAAAATCCTTATTATTAAGGATATTAAGTATAGCCGATAAGTATATTCTATAGCTACTACTTATTAGTACTAGTATAGTCGAGCTTATAGTAGAAACTATTAAGCTTATTTTATAAATTAACGATATTACCCTCTTAAGGTAGTAGGGAGGAGTATTTTTCTATATAATATCTACCTCTAAGCGGCCTATACTTTACTTATATTAATAATAGATCCTCTATTCTATAAGTTAATTTACTATAGATAGATAGATAAGATCCTAAAGGAGAAGTATATATATCTTCTTAATATAATCTAGAAGATTACTAAGATTAAGTATAATATTATTCTAATCTAGAAGTTAAATCTATAAAATACTATTAATAATCTTTTACTTAACTTCCTTTTCTATATTAAAATCCTTACTATTAAGGATATTAAGTATAGCTAATAAGTATATTCTATAGCTACTACTTATTAGTACTAGTATAGTTAAGCTTATATATATACTAAGTTAGATTCTAGAATAATATATTAAATTATTAGTTGTCTATCTATTATAAAGTCTTCTTAAGGATATATTTATACTATAGTAGGTATAGAGCTATATTTATAAAGGGAAGATTTTAAAACTAGATATTTATACGCCCGATTAAATCTCTAAATAGTAAATATAATTCTAGACTAAGCTTAGTTATATTTAGAAGGGGTAAAGCTAAAAGGATTACTAAAAAAGAAAAAGAAGAAGAAGAAGATAATAATAATAAATAATCTAATATATACTAAATTAAATAGTAATCTAGTATTTACCTTAGTAATTATATAATTAATCTAAACTATAAGGTAGATTAATATATTTTTAACCTCTAAAGAGTCTTTTAGAGACTTTATAATAGAGTTAAACTATATCTAATTTATAGAATATAATAGTTATACTAACTATATTAGTAGTATATACTAAACTAGTAACTATTATAAAATACTAAAGTACTAGCCTCTTCTTTATTCTACTTAACTATAAGAATCGAATAATCAGAAAGTACTGCAAAAGATAGATCGATAGCAATAGCTAGAGATAAGTAGAAACTAATCGCTAATTGCTAGAAGGAAGCGATTAGGAAGTGATCTTATATATATTATAGGAATACCAAGCCCTAGCTAACTAAGCTAGGGTCATATAAGGAACACCAGAGGTGCTAGTATAATAATTACCCCCTCTTTTATAGGAGTTATCCTTAATAATATTAAAATAGATAGGGAATTATAATAAAAGGTATATAGGAAGTAGATAGTAGATATAGCGATAGTACTAGTAGTAATATAGGTTAGGGAATTATTATTCTAAACTACTAACGTCTTATTAATATTAGAGTCCTAACTTCTTAACTTCCTCCTTCTCTTTTATAACTTATAGCTACTAAACCTTATTCTTTTTACCTACTTACTCTATCTACTTCTACTCTCTATCTTTTCTATATTACGTGCCCCTATTATATATTCTTACCCTTTCTATATTATAGAAAACGTCTTAGAAAATACTAAATAAGTCTAGAGTTAAAACTAATATAAAGAACTCGATTTCTCTATATCTTTTTAAACTTCTAAGATATTTTGCTCTAGATTAATACCTCTATACCCTATTTATTTAGAGAATACTATATTACCCTTCTAGATTTACTAGGATATTCCTATATTATTTAAAATTTGATTTTAAAGTAATACTCTAAAGAATACTAATAAAAATACTAGCTTCTTGCTCTACTATAGATATATTAATATTATAGATAGTATAGTATATTATTATATATCTAGTCTATACTAGAAATATTAGTAGTACTCTAATATATATTAACTATACGAGCTAATAAGTAGTTATTAAGTTTTTCTTTAGAAAAAGTTAAAAGTTATTAGTTTTTTTAAGTATTTTTAGTATTTTTACTAATAATTTTAATATTATAGATATCCGATACCCTTAAGCTATAATAATAGTTTAATATTTATATAGTAGTATTTACTCTCTACTAAGCTAATAGATAGATTAAGCCTAAGCTTAAAGACTATATATATTAAGTATATAAAGTAGTTATAATACCCTAGCGTACTAAAACTTCGGCGGTAGCTAAGGCTAATAATCTAGCCTTAGCGGTGGCTTATTTATACTAGCTAAAGTATTAAAAAGATTACTCTTAGCCTTAATTTAAAAGCAAGGCGGCTTTAAAGTAATTCCTAAGGGTTAATACCCTCTATTTCTTTAGCTTATAGAAGGAAGCCAATATAGCTAATAAAAAGGTATTCTTTGCCTATAGGGCTATTTAATATAGAGGTATTCTAGAATAGAAGTAGTAGTTTTTAACTTAGGAGTAGAATAGAGATTTTTAGCTATTTTTTTAGAGTAGAACTTAATATTCTAGAAGATAATAATTTTTTATATCTTTTTAAAAGGGGAATAATATTTAGGCAGCCCCTTTAGTATAGTATATTACTCCTAGCTAGAGTTATCTTCTTAAGGAATAGAATTATTTCTTTTATTTTTCCTCTACTTCCCTCTTACTTCTAGGGTATAAGAAGGTTCTTCTATCCTTATAGATATTTAGTAACGTTTATTTATTATATAAATACCTTAGTTCTAGAGTTCTATTCTATAACTCTATTAGTAGCTAGGAGTAGACTTAAATTACTTTAAAAGCCGTCCTTTATTTCTATAAATATAAGTTGGTGATTTAACTTTATATTTATATACTAG
Organism: Onygena corvina; assembly: GCA_000812245.1. Taxonomy (NCBI): domain Eukaryota; kingdom Fungi; phylum Ascomycota; class Eurotiomycetes; order Onygenales; family Onygenaceae; genus Onygena; species Onygena corvina. Next base: position 8,422 of record JWPT01000186.1, read on the forward strand.
TAGAGGGTAGCCTCTATATCTAGATTTTAACTAAATTAAAGTATCTTTATATTTAGTTATTTAGTTTTAGAATAAATCTACTCTCTACTAAAATTAGATTAAATACTTATTTCTAATTCTTCTAGACTAAGAATATTTATATCTAGCAATACTAGAATAAGTTCTATTATATCTAGGGTAGCTAAATTAAAATAAATTATATTTAGCCTTTCTTTTCTTAGAAAAGATTTTTATTATTTCTATAAGATAAGATAAGGTACTAAAAAGAGGCGATTTTTATCTCTAGGTTTAATTAGAATAACTATACTATCTAATAGAAATATTTTTAAAAAGATTTTTACTATTTCTTAGAATATTTTAGAGCTAATAATTAAGCCTATCTCTCTATTTTCTATTACTTAAAGATTTTAAAAGCTTTAGTATTCTCTATATTCTTTAGGGGTTCGTCGGTATTCTCTATAGGGCTAAATCCTTTCTATCTAACTCTATAGCTAATAACTTTCCCTTTCTTATTTACTTTTTTATTTAGGATTTCTTTTACTTACTATTCCTTTTCTTTATCTACTAGCTTTAGCTTTAGAGGTAGTATCTTACTATCTCTCTACTTATATTTCTTAAATAAGGAAATATAGAATACTAGATAAATACTATAATATATAAAAATAAGGTTTAGCTAATATATCTAGCTTTCTATTATTTCTAGAACTTAGAAGGGATCTAGAAAGGTATAATCTAGTTTTCTAACTAGTCGAATTATTCTTAGGTTAGTTCCCTTTAGAAGTACCTAGTCCTCTATCTAAAAGGTAGTAGAAAAATACTTTAAGTTATAAAACTTCTTCTAAGTAGCCCTTAACTTTTCTAGCTAATCTATATATTTAAGTCAAGTTTATTTAATCGATTTTACTTAATCTATAACTTAGATAGCCTTTAGAGGTTTCCCTAGTCTTTCTATATTAATATAGAGTTTTAGCCAATATCCTATAAAAGCTTCTACTAGAACTATATTAGTTATACTATACTTTAAGGTATTATAGACGTATTATATAAGAGGTAGCTATCTAATCTAGTTATTCTAATAATAATTAATAAATCCTCTTAGATAGTACTCTAGAGTTTGGTTTTATTATTCCGTTTAGCTATCTATTTATAGATAGAAAGCTATTAAAAGGCGCCTCTTTACTTCTAAATAGTAGTAGAGTACTAACTAGAATTTACTTATAAAAAGTAAGCCTCTATCTAAAATAATATTAGTAGAAATACTATATAAAGTAAAGACCTTCTTATATAAGAGTTTACTAAAACCTTCTACCTTTATTTCCTTTATATAAAATAGGTAGATAGTTATCTTAATAAAAATATTATAAATAATAAGAATTATATTATAGATTTTCTCTAACTATAAAGATAGTAGTAGATCTATTATAAAGTCTAGAGTAATTATTTTAAATAGTTTTAAGGGTATAGAAATTATTCTAAGTAAGCTATACTTCTTATATCTTCTAGATTTTATTCTTTAATATATATTATATATTTAGATATAGTTAGAAATATTAAAAGATAAGCCTTACTAAAAGTATTTATTTCTAATTATCTTAATAGTTTATTTAATATTAAAATAACCTCCTTAAGGGTTATTATAGTTAATCTATAGAATTTTAGCTTTTAGTAGCGCTAAGTCTAGTATATATACTTTATTATTAACTCTTAGAATATTCTAGTTATTAATACTCTATTTTAAGCTTTTAGTATTAAAGGGGCCGTCTACTTTAAGTTTCTAGATTCTCTTTATTATAAGTATATTAAGGCTTTAAAAGTATTTTAGAAGTTTAAAAAGTAGTTTAGATATCTAGAAGTACACTATCTCGTCTTTTAGTACTATTAAGGCTAAAAGGCGTAGTATAAGATAAAGTCTAGAATTCCCTCTATTACTATTAGTAATTTAAGTAGCTAGCTACTTTATATTATTAGAAGGAAGCAAAGAGGCTATTAGTTTATTTATATATATATATATAGTAGAGGGTTCTTATAAAGGTATTAGGTCCCCTAATATCTATAAATAGTTTACTAAGAGTATATATTCTTCTTAGGTATTAATAGTCTACCTTTATTCTATTAAATATTAGAGCTTCTATTATAAAGTAGATAGAAGGATCTCTCTATTATAGGAATTCTTATAATCTACTTAATAACTAGATATATCTACTAGATTATTTTTACTTAGATAGTATAGTAAGACAAAGTTATAAATACTAAGTACTTCTACCTATTTTCCCTATCTTCTATTTAGTTACTTTATTATTATAAAGTACTAGAGGTTAGTATAATTAGAGAAGACTTCGATTAGATATTAACTATCTTCTAAATAGTATCTCTAATATTTAAAAGTAGCGACTATTACTAGGAGTTTCTAATTATAGATATTATACTAGGTTTTGGCTAGCTAGAACTTCCTAGACTAGAAAGTAACTAGTTTCTAAGAGGTATCCTCTTAGAGCTAAGATAGTATTACTACTACTATAAATACTAATATATCTAGTTTAATTCTAATCTTCCTAGATAGATTAAAATATATTAAAAGGGGTACGGAAGTAAAGTAATTTTTAAGATCTTTAAATAAGCAAGTAGCTTCTAAAGTCTAACTAAATAGTACTTTCTTTTCCCCCTTCTTATAACCCTTAGTAATTTTAAATATAGAGGCTATAATCTTAGAATAGGACTTAATAAACCAATAATAGAAGTTAGCGAACTCTAGAAAGGATTAGATATTTTTTATAGTTTTAGATATAGGCTATTCTTTAATTATTTTAACTTAGTCTAGTTCTATTTCTACTCCTCCTTAGTCTACTATAAAATCTAGAAAAAAGATTTTTATTTTCTTAAATTTATACTTTAATACTTTTATAAAAAGGTATATCCTTTTAAGCCGTTATAATATAGTAATAATATACTTCTAATACTCCTCTAAAGTATTAGAGAAAATAAGGATATTATTTAAGTAGATAATATAGTATTTATCTAAGAGGTTAGCAAAAATATTATTAATATATATCTAGAAAGTTATTAATATATTTATAAGGCCAAAAGATATTATATAGTATTCAAAATAGCTATATTAGATATAGAAGACTACTTTCTATTAATTCTCTTCCTTAATTAGAATTTAAGTATAGATATCGTATAGATTAAGCTTTATAAAGAATCTAGTAGTCAAAAGTCTATTAAGTATCTTATTAATAAGAGATAGCAGGTATCTATTCTTAAGAGTAATCTTATTTATACCTTAGAAGTTAATATAAAGTTAGAGGCTACTATCTTTCTTTAGAATAAAAAGAATAGAAGTACTAGCTAATAATTTAGAAGGCCTTATCTAGCCTTTCTCTAGAGCCTTATCTAGATATTCTTAGAGGGACTCTAGCTTACTCTACAAGAGGTTATAAATTAATATAAATAGCGGCGCTATTTCTAGTTCTAGTTTAATTATATATTCTATATCTAGTAGAGCTAGTATATTTTTAGCTATATTCTTAGTAAAAATATATATATAGGGTAATATATATAGTAGTAAACTATACTTATTTTCCTTTAGGTTAAATTTAGTCTTACTTTTAGATAGATTTTCTACTTTTATAGTAAGAATATAAATACTATTAGGTATTTAGATATTATTAATTCCTATAGTTAAATCCTTATTACTTTTGGTATCTCTTATAACTATATTATTATTAGTATTATTAATATTAGTAGACTATTTACTATTAAGTAGCTCTTATATAGTATTATTATACTTTTATAGTTCTACTATAGATGATAATAACCTTTTGATTCTACTAAGTAGATATATTCTTTTAATTATATAAGATATAGAGTTAGATCGACTATCTACTAGCTTAATTTAGATAAAACTATCTAATAGCTATCGAGTTTTTTTATTTATTTTAGGGAGAGTGTCGTTAGTTCTTTAAATAGAAGAGTACTAAGGGGTAATATATATAATAAAGGTAGATACCCCTATAAGGATTTTATTAACGGCCGTTAGTACTCTAATAGTTTAAGCTTCTTAGTTATTTACTTCCTTTTAGAAGATAAATACTCCTTCTTACTAATTAATATTAAGGTTTATAGCTTTAAGCTAAGAGTAGTCTAGAATAGTATTATACCTTTCTAATAATAGTAAAGCTTAAAACTTATAGCTTAATTTCTAAGAATTGCTATTTTAATTAATAACGGCTATTACTAAATTATACTTTTTAAAAGTATATATCTAGTAGCCTTTAACTAACTTAATTAATTTAATTTTACTTAATACTATTTTTAAGCCTTACTAAGTGCCCTAGAAGTAGCGGATATAGTTAGCTTTAGCTTTTAAATTAATAAATATATTAAGTATCTTTTTATCTTTAGGAGTTTTAATTTTTAATAGAAGAAGAAATAAGAGTAGACTTCTTATATATTAGCTTAAAGAGGTAGTAGCCGTTATAATTTTAATAGCTCGCCTTATTTATTTTTTAATTTCTTTATCTTCTTTAAATCTTTGTCCTTTTTCTCTTTCTTCTTTTTTCTAGTAGTATATTCTTTAGTAGTATATAACTTTAAAAAAGGATAATAGAAGTATAACTTCTCCTAGGTAGTTTTTAATAATAAGGGAGCTAGTATCGACGTACTCCTTTAAAGATTATACTTCCGCTTCTAATTCCCTTTCTCTTTACCCTTTGCCTTTATACTAGTAGTAGAGCTATTTTATTTTTTAGAGGAATAGGGCAAAGGCTATTTAGTATTCTATTTTAAATACTTATAGTAGTCTAGAAGGCTATTTTCTACTTAGAAAAGGTAGTTAATAAGATTATTAAATTTTAGTTCTTCTAACTATATAGTAAATATCTTAAACCTTTTTTTTACTAATATATAGACCTTTAATAAGAGGTAGTATTTCTACTAGATTTTAGTATATAGAACTAGTACTCTTGCCTAAAGGAGCTTTATTTAGATAATAAATTCTTAAATATTTTTAGAATCTTTTTAGTAGATTATAAGATACTCTATATTAGCTTCGGCGGCTATTTATTAAGGGTCCTCTAGTTAGCTATTTAGCTATTTATAAAACTTTAGCTAGTCTAGTAGCTATTTAAATATCTTTAAATATACTATCTATATTTTCTAGAGGTTATTATAAAAATAAGTAGCTACTTCTATAACTTTTTATTATAGATTTGCTTAGAAGTAGTTAATATAGTAGTTATAGTATATCTAGTAGCTAGAAAAGAAATCTTAAAGTTCTTTCTAGTTAGAATATTTAAATAGTTTAATATTCTTCTAAGGAGTAGATATTTTTATTAACCTTACTAGATCCTTTAGAGGTACTAGATTCTAATACTAGAGTAGTAGCTCTACTAGGCGAATTAGGGCCTCTCTATAGACTATCTAGGGAATTAACTATTTGCCGTTTCCTTATTACTAATTAGGTGTTTAAAAGTTTATAAATAGTTTAGCCCGGGGGTAGTTATTAGCTATACCCTTAATTTGTAGACCTTTCTACTAGTTAGTAGTTTCTTTATCTAAATTAATACTTCCCTTAGATTAGTCCTTAGGTATATATTAGAGACGGCCTTTAAATAGATCTCTAGCCTACCCTAAGTACTAGGGTTATTTATACTTGTTTTAGCTCGAGCTTATAGATATTAATAGGCCTAATAAAGAATAGCCTTATACCCTTATAGAGGGGCTAGCTATAGCCTTTCTTAGCTAGCTTTTCTATTATTTTATAGAGAAGGGTAAATACTATTTACTATATAGTTCTAACTTAAAAGGGAAATTATTTATATTATATAGGATGATTTTATTATAACTTTTATTACTTAGTCTAGTTATATATACTTTGGTAGTTTCCGCGGCTAGATCTCTTATATTAGTTATTTTAGTAGCTATCGATCTAATAGCTATTAGCCTAGTAGCCGTTTATACGGTTATTTTTATTATTATAGATAATAGTAAGTAGTCGTAGTAAGTTTATACTATAGCTTGGCGGTTATTAGGCGCTTAGCCCTATAGGGGGTAGCTATATATACTATAGTTACTCTACTACTTAAGAATAGAAGGGTAATCTCGATCTATAGTTTACTTAGAATAAATACTATTATTTCTTTATATATTATTACCCTAGTAGCGGTTTATATAGTAGCTATTTTATATATAGCCATAGCCTTATTCTTTACTATTAATATATCTAGTATTTTATTTAAAGTTATAGTAGTAGCTAGATTTAACCTTATAATTTTTATTCTAGTAGCTATTTAATTTATAGCTATTATTGATCTCGCGGCTATCGCCTTAATTATTAGTATACTTATAGCTATTATTATAGCCGCTACTAGTTTTATAACTATAGTAGTAGTAGCCTACTAATCTATAGCTATTATAATAGTTATTGCTTATCTAATAGCTATTTATATAGCGGCTATCTAACTTATAGCTATTATATAGATTATTACTTAGCCTATAGCTATTCTTATAGTAATTATCTAGCTAGTAGCTATTAACTTTATAGCTCTAGCTATAAGGGCAGTAGTATATTATATATTTGCTAGTAGCTAATTATAGATCTTTATTATACTATTAATAGCTTCCTTACTTCTTTAAGGTAAAGAGTAGTAGTTAAGAGTTATATAAGTTTAGTAAGGGGTATTAATTATTATAGAGTATTCGACGGTAGTTTATAGTCTTATTATTAATATTCTAATCTAGAAATTATAAATTATAATTATAAAGGTTTTAGTAGCTATAATATTCTATAGATAGTTGCGGAAGCTACTAACTAACTTTATTTAAATTATTATATAATAACTCTATATTATATATTTAATATAGCTAATCTAATATCTAATTTAACTCTATTTTAAGCCCTCTATAAGGCTTTAGAGAAGCGCTAATTTATAGATAAGGCTTTAATAGCTATTTTAGTTTTAGTTTTAGGGTTAACGGAGAAAATTAGTAAGGATTTAGAGTTATATCCTTATTAGAATAGTAGTACTCTAACTTTAATATATCTAAAATTAACTATTCTTAAGTTAGAGCCTTCTTTACTAGGATAGCTATTTAATTATAAATTATTTAAAGTTTTTTATATTTTTTAAGTTATTTAAGCTCTTTAGTAGCCATATAAAGGTCTTAATTAAGTTTAAGGTTAATATTATTCTCTAAAATACCCTTAGGGTAAACCTCTTAGCTAGAGCCTTTTTTAGAGTTAAATAGATATTTATAACTATAGTAGGGGTTATCTACTTACCCTATTTCCTCGTAAGGGGTAGTCTACTTATTAAGGAGCTTATCTAAGTTGTTTTTAATATCTAATTTATAATTTAGATCTAGATTATAGATAGGCCTTTTCCCTTTTTAATAAATAAGGCTCGATCTAGGGGCTAAATTAGATTCCTTAGCTATAGTAAATAGAGTCCTAAATCTAGACTTAGGATAGTCCTTAATATAAGGCCCTTAAGGGTATTAAGGTCCTTTTAGGGCTAGCAGCCTTACTTCTCCTATTAAAGGGGTAAATACTATTAGATCCTTAGAGAAACAAACGTTCTCGAGATTAAAATAATATTCTAAGGGGTTATTAGATTAACGTTATATAATAGCTATTATATTAGTATTGTATTTAGTTAATTTAGAGGTTATACTATCTACGGCCGCTTTCTAGTTTCTAGTAGAAACTATTATATCTATTTTAAAGAATACTCTTAAAGATAGAGTAATTAGAACTATAAGAATTAAATAATTAGAAAGTACTATAAAAGATAGATTAATAGTAATAGCTAGAGATAAGTAGAAACTAATTACTAATCGCTAGAAGGAAGCAATTAGGAAGTGATCTTATATATATTATAGGAATACTAAGCCCTGGCTGACTAAGCCGGGGTCACGTGAGGAACGCTAGAGGTGCTAGTATAATATTAACCTCTAAAATAATAACTTAGTAAATAATATATCTAAAGAGTTAATATAAATAACTTCTTTAAATCTATAGTAAAATCTACTTCGATTTATTAAACCAAAATATATTAAGACTTATATATAGAGGATAAGCTATAGATAGATACCTTAGATAGTATCTATATCTCGCTTCGGCGCAATATTTTTATCTATATTAAATAATATATAAAAAGCTATAATATAGTATAAATAGTACCTAGCAATATTATAGCCTATAGAATAAAAGCTTTCTTTATTATAAGTATATTCTCTACTAAGTCCTAGCCCCCTCTAGTGCCTTATCCTATCTACTTTATTATTCTATTCTACTATTAAGATTTAACTTAAAACCTCTACTCCCTAAGTTTTAAATACTAGCTTCGAGTCTCTTTCCTCAAGTAACTACTACTATAACTAACTAATAATTCTAGAAAGTAACTAATTTTACCTTAAGTTAAGCTATAGATAGATAATTTAATCTAAATTAATAGACCCTAGTAGTCTATAATAAGTAGAAGCCGGCCTATATTTTACTTATATTAATAATAGAACTTCTATCCTATAGTTTAATTTAGATATCTATAGATATACTACTCTAGATTCTAAGTAACGATAATTAAAAGGGATAGATCTAGATAGTCTATAAAGATTATAAGACTATATCTAAAGTTATTTAAAGCTCTCTATTTTTTTAATATATATAAATTAAAAGTACTTAATAATAGTATACTATTATTAGTAGAGAGATAAATATAACTCTAAGGGAGTAGAATAAGAAGAATATAATCTTTAGTACTATTTCTAGTAAACTATAACTATAAATTAACTTTAAGCTTAAAATATTATCTTCTAAAATAAATACTATAGCTAGCTAGTCTATATATCTAGCCTTTTTTAATAATACTACTATATCTAATAAATCTACTAATTTATATACTAATACCTCTACGACTTTAATTAGATCTAGAGTTATTAATAACGATACTTCTAACTATCTTAAAAGAACTATAGTATCTAGTATTATAACTATATCTTCTAATAACGAATCTAAGATACTAGTTTATTCTATAAAATAGCTAAAGATAAGTATTTCTAGTACTCTCTATACTAATAGATTTATTTCTATTAATAGTAATAACTTCTTTAAGAGCGGTATATCTATTAGTAATAAGTCTAGTAAGAATTCTAGTAGCGATACTAGTAGTTAGTCTAATAGTAAGTCTATAGATAAGTCTAATAATATATCTAGCAATATATTTAGTAATATATTTAGTAATATATCTAATAATAACTCTAATAATAGTAGTAGCTCTAATAATATTAGGGATTCTTATTATATACTTAAGGACTACTATAATAACTCTCTAATTAGATATACTAGAAATAGCCGCGTACTATAGAAAAGATTATTCCTTACTATTAAGGAGGTAGAAGAATTTTAAAAGGTACTACTCTTTCTAGAAATAGTTAATACTAATAAATCTAATAAAGGTATAGGGTATAATATCTATATCTTATATAATAATAGATATAAGTACTAACTATTTATTTAGGTTCAAGTCTAATACTATAGAACTTAAGGGGTATTAATAGTTTGACCTTAAACAATATAAGGAATTTGCTAAGTTCTTTAAATTTACTCCTAAATAATTCGACCTTAATAAAGATCTAAATTAAATAATAGAGATCTATAGAATAAAATATCCTCTTAAAATTTACTAGCTCTATACTATCTATTAGATATTATTTAATAAGGTAGATAGTATTAGTAGTAGTTTTCTAGTAGATAGAATAGAAGTCGGTAAGGTATATTACTCTAACTATTCTAGGCCCTTAATTTTTATAGTAGCTTTAAAGACTCTACTAATCCTTATTAGGATTTTTAAACTATAGAATTACTAGTATATATTATTATTAGATACTATATTAATATAGCTTAGGAAGCTATTATTAAAGTATAGATAGATAAGAATTTCTCTATATATCTAATAAAGGACTCTTTAGAAATAAATATCTATCTAATAGAATCTTTTTTAATAGCGTGCCCGTATCTAAAGAGTAGTCTAAATTATAGATTTTAGATTAAACTAGATCTCTCCTTAATCTTAAGTTAATCTATACTTATTAGAAACTAGGTAGATAAATAGATAAAAATTATTAATAATAATAGCTTTGAGATAATAATAATTATAGTCTATAATAATATATCTATTAAGCCCTAATATAGAATAATATAGAGGGACTATACTACTACTATTATAAAACTAGCGGAGTACTAGAATAACTTCTACTACTCTAATTTTAGTTTTAAACTAGTTAAAGATAATAAAGGCGTTCTTTTAAATACCTAACTCTAATACTAATATTAATTAAAATATATTATATTATTATTATATTCTTCTATTAGAAATAAATTAATAATATATTATATATAGATTTTAATTTTACTTCCTACTAAAGATAAAGTAGTAAAAGACTACTATAATAGAACTATTAGAACTATCTAATAAAAATCTATATTTTACTCCTTTAATAACTTTATATATAGTAGAATATTTTAGAATAAGTTTTACTAGAACTCGAAATCAAATATAGATATCTTTAAAATTATTTATTCTTTACTATCTCTAAATAACTTCTTTAATAAGGGCTCTATCTATAAATTACTTATATCTTCTTATAGTATATCTAATACCTACTAACTACCCTTTATATAGTTTATTAGTAGTACCTTCTATACTAATAGTCTAGAGATAATACTTAAGCTAATATAGCTACTTAAGGAAATCGGATAGTTATATAGTAATATATAGACTAAAGATTTATCCTTAAAAAATACTAATTATAATACTTTTAAAAAACTATATAATTTAATTAAAAGTATAGTTAAATAGAATATAGCTTCTAATAATAAGATATTTCTTAATAATTTGGGTAAAGTCCGCGATTTTCTTCTATATCTAGTTATTTAGTATAGATTAAAAGATATCTAGTTTAACTAACTATTATTAAATCTCTCTTCTTTATTTTATAAGGATATAGAGGTTAAATTTCCAATCTTCTTAAGGCCTACTCTAGATAATCTAGAGAAGAATATAACTAAGTAGCTAAAGATTAACTATAACTAGTACTTAAGTAACTAGAAATTAGAGATAACTAAAAGTAATAGTAAATATAAGAACCCGATACTATAACTAGTATATAATTTCTAGATTAAGCTAGTAAGGTATATAAGGATCTATATATTAATCCTATTTCTATTAAAGTTAAACTTACTATAACTAAGTAAGCTATAATAAATTAAAAAAGATAAAGTATATTATTTATAATAATATAAATAGATAAAAGATAATACTATTTATAGAGATATAGAGTTATTAGTATTAGAGATTCCTAAAAATATTAATAGAATTAGTAGATACCTATATACTTTAATAATAAGGTTATTAATAAAGTAGTATCTAAAGTTTAATATAGTATTAAACTTAATTAATAGTACTAGAGATTTTACTAACTATCTAAAGTAACTAGAGAAGTTTTCACTTCTAGTAGTAAGCCTAATTATAGCTTATATCTTCTATAATATAAAATACTTCTACTTTTAAAAAATCTTCTAGCCGACTAATCTATTTATATTTTAGATATTAAAGTTTACTATATAATATAAGAAACTATATTAGAAATACTTTAATCTATATCTAATTACCTTAAATATATTAGTTAAAGACTAAGGTAATATTATATTATACTTTTAAAATATAGATAAAATCTAGAAACTTAAAGAAAAAATTAGTTAAAGAGTACCTTTTTCTATTAGATAGTAGCTACCTCTAAAAAATAATAAGCTATATATATTAATTAGTATAATAGCTCTAATAGAGATAGATTTTATCTATATATAAGCAAGATAACTTATTTTATTTAAACCCGACTAGCTAATATCTATAAAGATTTAAGCTAAGGCCCGAATTAAGTATATAAGCTAGAAAAATAAGATATTTACTTACTAGCTTTTTAATAAGAGTATATCTATTAAAGAGTAGATAGTTAGAAAGTAAACTTTACTAAAGTTTATTTAGAGTATTACTCTTAATATATAGAAGTAAAGCTCTATACCAAACCTCTAAATCTTAGAATATATTTTATACTTTTATTACTCTTTAGCTTATTTAGATTCCTTTTCTACTAATTTATAAGTACTTCCCCTTATTTATTTCCTAATTTATATATATTTAAAACTAGATTACTTAGTACTCTTAAAATAAAAAACTTTAGCTTTAACTTTTTTTACTTAAGAGCTAGCTAAACTATATTGCGCTAAACTATATTACTCTAGAAATATAATTTAGAGCTCCTTTATTTAGCTATTAGGGTTATTTTATTTTACTAGAAATTTCCCTTAAATTCCTTAAAGTATTCTATAGCTTTAAAATAGTTAAAAACTTAATAATTTATAGATTTATTAATTTAATCTTTCTCTAAGTTCTATACTATTCTTACTAAAAGTATTTCTATATTTATTTAAAAGAATCTCTATAGATTTGTAATTTCTTAATAGGCCCTAGAAGTATTATACTTTTATATAATATCTTTTAGTCTTATATAGAAAAGAGGAGCTTCTATATATAAATTATATACTAAATATATATATATTTAGTTAAGTAGATATTAAATTAATTAAAATTATTAGACTAATAAAGTAATACTATAGTATAAAGAGCTTATTAACTTTTATAATAATAATTTCGACTTAGTTAAATTTAAGTACTCTTAGAAAAAATATAAAATTATTCTATTTAATAAAACTAAAGAGTATATAGATAAAGTTAAAAGTTACTATCTTTATATAAATAAGGGTAATAAGAAGGGAATTCTCTATAGATACTAATAGATAAATAGAGTATTAAATACTCTATAGAAGTCTCTCTATCTACTCTATTTACTAATAATTCTAAAAGCTACCTAAATTAGTAAAACCTACTATAAGATCCCTAATTAAAAGTATAAATAAATTAAAGAGCTTTATTTCAATATATAAAAGGGATAATTTAAAAGAAATTAATAATATTTAGTAATATATTAGTTTATATTAAATTATAGTTTATAGAGTATTTATTTAGAATATCTATAAAAAATTAGTTATTAATACTACTACTATACTTAGACTATGATTTAAAGCTAAATTAGAGTAGATTAATAATAATAAAACTATATACTAAGTAGAGTAGAATAATAGAGAGAAAAGTATTACTAAGTTTAAGTCTAGTAGATCTTTAAGTCTCTAACTAATTTAAATATAACTAGAAACTAATTTAATTAAATCTTAGATAATAGTAAGGAGAAAAAAGTTATTAAATTTAAGTTTAGTAGATCTTTAAGTCTCTCTAACTAATTTAAATATAACTATAAACTAACTTAATTAAATTTTACTTAGATAATAGCGAGGAGGAATAAGTTATTATATTTAAGTTTAATAGATTTCCGAGTTTCTAACTAATTTAAATATAACTATAAATTAATTTGATTAAATCTTAGTTACTAATATCTATAAAATATACTTTAATATTAATAATATTATCTAATTCTATTATAATAATATAGACTATAAAGACTAATTCTAAATACTTAATATTATAATCTAGTTCTACTTCTAGTTATTAAGTAATAGATTAATAATTAATTTAAAGACTTAAAGTATATCGATATATCTATAGTATAATAAGCTCGTTTACTAACTTAAGTAAGGCTAATCAATATAATATATAAGTAGTAGTATCTTTTTATCTAGCTTTCTATATTAACTTAAAAAGGTTTCTTATTATATTTGCTTATAGTAAGTATAGAGCTTTAGCGAGGGTACTACTTTATAAGGGGTCTACTATTTCTTTACCTTATAAGTATAAGGCAAGTATTAGGCTCTTATAATAGCGCCGCTTTATAAAAGGTCTACTATTCCTCTACCTTATAAGTATAAGGCGAGTATTAGGCTCTTATAATAGTACCGCTTTATAAGGGGTCTACTATTTCTCTACCTTATAAATATAAGGTGAGTATTAGGCTCTTATAATAGTATCGCTTTGCAAAGGGTCTACTATTCCTCTATCTTATAAGTATAAGGCAAGTATTAGGCTCTATAACGGCGCTACTTTATAAGGGGTCTACTATTCCTCTACTTTATAAGTATAAAGCTAGTATTAGGCTTTTATAATAGTACTACTCTACTAAGGGCTACTATTTCTCTTTTAATCTTACTATAAGGTAAGTATAAGACTCTTATAAGAGGTACTACTTTACTAGGAGGGCCTTAAACTATAGATTATACTTTCTATTACTAATAGGTAATAGATAATATCTATTATAAAGTTAAGTAGTATAAAGGGCAAGGCGAGGGGATAATATAGAGATAGATAGATATATCTTATAGATATCTAGTATTCTTTTAATAGCTATATACTAGTAAAGATATATATTAAAAAGAAGTAGAAGAGGTTCTATACTTAGGGGTATAATTAATATATTAGTATTAAGACTTATAGTAAAAATAAAAATATTATAAGAAGAGAGAATATAATACTAGCTTAGGACTTTAAGTAATTGACTCCCTTTACTAAGTACTAGCTTGATGATATTTTAACGCGGGTCTCTATACTCTAGAGTTATAGATAGTATAGATAGTAACGATAGTAGCTATATAAGAAAAATA
>JWPT01000188.1:0-83321 GCA_000812245.1 Onygena corvina
GTAAAGAGGAGTAGGTAAAGAGAGGACAGAGTAAGAGTAGAATAATAAAGAGGACAGCAAGAGAGAAAAGTAGAGAGGACAGCAAGAGAGAATAGTAGAGAGGTGCAAGAGTAGAAAGTAGGTACGTACCTTCGCAAAAGAAGCCGGGTCGAGGCGGTACTTAGACGCCACCTCGAGGCCGACGGTGTTACCCGACTTGGAGTCCCAGGTGGCCTTGGCGCCAGCCTCGACCTGGGCGTTGACGCGGTGGTAGTAGGAGGCGGCGAAGACGGACAGGTTGTTGGAGGCGGTGATGGCGGCGGAGTACTCGGGCAGGGAGTAGGCGACGGCGGCGGAGTAGCGGGTGATGGCGGCCTTCTGGACGTCGTAGCCGCCCTCAGCGCCGACGAGGAAGCCCTCGTGGCCGAGGACGGCGTCGAAGTTGGCGGTGGGCCCCTTGAGGAGGTCGAAGAAGGCGCGGGTGTGCAGGTTGGGCTGCTTGAAGTGCAGGTTCAACTTGGCGCCCTTGGACTGGGAGTAGGGGATGTACTGGGTGAGGACCTCGGCCTTGAGGCCCTTGGTGATGTTGTTGTCGAGCTCGAGCTTGGTGTCGAGGGCGTTGCCGGTGGTCCACATCTGGGTGAGAGTGAGGCCTAGCCAATGTTAGGCGGGGATCAGAGGTGATAGAGGTATCGGGCATACCGGTTGGGGCGTCGACGTATTTGGCCTCGAGCTGGGAGGTGTTAGCGCGCCTGGAAGGTTACTGGGGTGACTGAGGAGACGCACGGAGCCAGCGATGGAGCCCTCGTGGGCGGACTTGCCCTTCACGTTGAAGGTGACGCCATTGGGGGCCTTGGACTTGACCTCGAGGCTGGCTGCGATTGTGTTAGCGCTACAGGCCACGTCGGCTAGCACAGGACAGCCGGCAGAACCACGGCAACAGCTGTGGCAGCACGGCAGCCGGCGAGCGGCCAATGCGACAGACATACCTGGGTTGGTGTGGTAGAAGTCCTTGTTCAGGAGCTGCATGGACAGTTTTAGTATCTGGTGTACTTCTGGTAGATGTGCGAGACCGCGATCTGCGACGACTGAGGAATAAGGGGGACGCACATCATTAGCCGCCTTGGCGATGTCGGTGTAAGCAGCGGGGGCAGACATGGCGAGAGAGATAGAGGATAGAGAGATAGACTGGTAGAGACGACGGTGGTAGACGATGCGGTGGTAGGTAGAAGAGAGGAGGTGAGGTCAAAGAGAGAAGGTTGAAGAAAAGAGGCCGGGGGAAAAGCGCGGTCACGGGACCGGGCGGTTGGGACGGGGCGTGGGCCGGGGCGGGCGGTGATTGGCTGGTGCCTGGGAGAGTAGAGAGGGAGACAGTGTAAGGGAGAGTAAGGGACAGTGGAGGGAGGGAGAGAAGGGGGAGAGACAGTGGGAGGGAGAGTGGTAGAGAGTACTGAAGGGACAGAAGGGGGAGACAGTAGGGGAGGGAGAGGGAGAGGGACAGTACTAGGGAAGAAGGGAGTGTAGGGTAAGAATGGAAGAGAGGAGAGAGAGTACTGGTCAGGTAGGAGAGTATGTAAGAGGGAGAGTACTGTAAGAGGGAGAGTACTGTAAGAGAGGAGAGTACTGTAAGAGGGAGAGTAACTACTAGTAAGGGACCAGGAGAGTACTGTAAGGTAAGAGTATGTAAGGTAAGGACAGAAGGTCGATTGCTATCTAGACTTTTACGGAGAAGGAGAAGACTACTCGTACTTGGCGACGTGCGTGGCGATGGCCCTGCGACTGTTAGAGAGACTCTGATAGAGGACAGGAAGAGACTCACCGGCCGCTGGGGTCCGTCTGCTGCGACCAGGTCGGCGTCCAGCGCATCACGGTCGCCGCGCACGCCGGCGGGAAGTGCTCGTCGAACATCATGCGGTACCAGTAACTGCCACTGTTAGCAGAGGACAGACACATCTACAGGAAGAGACTTACGCCTCCTTGGAGTCCGGCACGTCGTCCCACTCGGGCCGCGGGTTCTGCATCATCTCGTCCGTGACGTGCAGCGCGGCGTGTTCCTTCAGCGCGTCGATCCAGCCGTACCCGACGCCGTCGCTGAACTGCTCCTTCTGGCGCCACAGGTACTTCTGTGGAAGATACGGCTGCTCCCCCGGCTCGTCGCTGGTGTCGAACGCCGCCCGCAGGATGTGCTTCTCGATGCGCCCGCCCGCGATCATCTTCTCGCCCGGATCTATGCCCATCGCGTCCTCCAGGAACTGCTTGTCCAGGAACGGCACCCGCGCCTCCACGCCCCACGCCGCCGTCGACTTGTTCGCCCGCAGACAGTCCGCCAGGTGCAGGTTCTTGACCCGCCGCACCGTCTCCGCGTGGAACGCCGCCTTGTCGGGTGCCGCGTGGAAGTACAGGTAGCCGCCGAAGATCTCGTCGCTGCCCTCGCCGCTCAGCACCATCTTGACGCCCAGCCCCTTGATCTTGCGGCTCAGCAGGTACATCGGCGTCGACGCCCGCACCGTCGTCACGTCGTACGACTCCAGGTGGTAGATCACGTCCGACAGCGCGTTGAGCCCGTCCTCGATCGTGAACGTCAGCGCGTGGTGCTTCGTGCCCAGGAACGCCGCCACTTCTACTGCCGCCTGCGTGTCCGGCGCGCCTGGCAGCCCGATCGAGAACGAGTTGAGCTGCGGCAGCGTCGTCACCGTCGAGATCTCGTTGCCCTCGTCGATGCCAACTAGTCCAGTACCATTAGCAGTGCCGTTCTGCCGTTCTGCCTGCATACGCAACGTCTCGCGCTGCGCGATGGCCGCCACCAGGCTGGAGTCGAGCCCGCCCGAGAGCAGCACCCCGTACGGCACCTCCGCCATCAGCCGCTTGCGCACCGCCCGCTCCAGCCCCTCGCGGATCGCCCGGTAGTCCACCGGCGCCGACGGCACCTGCGCCGCATCCCACCACTTCGGCGTGAAGTACCGGCTCATCGTGTCCGTCTTCGAGTCGTACACATGGCCCGGCGGGAACGCGATGATCCGGTCGCACACCGGGTGCAGCGCCTTCAGCTCCGACGCGAAGTACACCGCCCCGGGCGTCTGCGACGACCACCCCTGGTAGAAGCTGGTGATGCCCAGCGGGTCGCGCGCCGCCACCACCCGGTCCTCCTTCTTGTCATACAGCACCCACGAGAACATCCCGTCCAGGTGCTTCGGCGCGTCGATCCCGTGTTCCATGTACTGTCTCGCCGTTAGCAGTGGATAGTCCGGTGAGCCAGTCTGAAAGCATCTTAAGAACTTAGACGTACCAGTGGGATCACGACCTCGCAGTCCGAGTGCGTCTTGAAGTTGTACGGCGTCTTCAGCGCCTTGCGGATGATCCGGTGGTTGTATATCTCGCCGTTGACCGCCAGCGCCAGCGTCTCGTCGTCGTTCACCAGAGGCTGCGCCCCGGAGTCTACTCCGTCAGTCTCATCCTATCCATCAGAGGGACAGTCACATACCGACTCCGACGATGCTCAATCGCTCGTGTGCGAGGACTACATCGTTAGCTGCATGACCGACACGGGACTGCCTGCCTTACTTGTGTTGTTGGCGACGAAGTTACCGCTCCAATCCGGTCCGCGATGGCGCAGCCTATTCTATTCAGCTTGTCTTCCTTCTTAGGGAGAATCTTCCGGATGACTCACGCTTTGGCCATGCGCAGGGCCGTCGGCTTGAACTGCTTCACATCGGGGTGGCTTTTGAACGAGTCAGCACCTATTCCAGCACACTATTCCAGCACAACGAGTACCCCCCTCGATCGTTGTGCGGCAACGCCGATATAGGAAGCCCTACCAGTGGCACGCGAATATGCCGCACATCTTCGCAGCACAGACCGGTCCAAAACAGTCTATCCAGCACAGTCAAGAGCGACAGCAAAAGATGAAGGCAAAGATGAAGGTAAACTGAACTGAACTGAAGTGAAGATGGGACGAAGACGAAGATAAAGAGAAGTTGAGCTCCGGCCGAGGGGCAATATAAAGGCAGAAACAAAGTTTTTGAGTCACCCGCCAGATTTTCGGGGCCCGCGCGAGATAAGGAAAAGGAAGAATCCTCCACAGGCCGGTTCCCTAGTGCTTATCCCGTAGTGCTGACAGACCGTGTGCTGTGTGCTGTTACCGTCGTGCCCGTAGTGCTGATGTGTGCTGTATTGTCCGACTACATAGACTCCTGCGCCGATGGCGGACATGCGTGCCACCCCTGCATCCCGGCCGACCTTGCAGCGGCTCGGCGGATTGTGCGGTCCCGCGCCAATAAGCTCCGGCGACCAGGGTCGCTCTACGACTACACCATAGCTGACGGGGAATGATGATGCTGATTTATTGATCGTGCGGTCGTGACTCGTCAACGCTAGGCTCTGGGCCGATGCACATGTAGCTAGATACACTAGATCGAATCCAAGAGCCAGTGGTATGTAAGAAAAACGCCATGCTAAGTGAGAAGTACGTAAACGGGGGAAAGACGTAAGACGGAGAAATAGGAAGACGGGAGGTAAGGCTAGACGGCTGGATGCTCCTTGACGACCTGCCGGACCTTCTTCTCGTATGCCGGACGATCCTTTTTGAACAGGTTGTACGCTTCCGCCTGCGCCGGCGACTCCGGGTTAGGGTCGTCCAGCAGGTCCTGGATGCCCAGCAGGATCTGCTTGATCGTGATCGCGGGCTTCCACCCGTCGTCCTCCGCCAGGATGGACAGGCACACGGTGCCGGACGGGTAGACGTTCGGGTGGAACAGCGGAGGGACGAATTTGCCTGCTTCCGTTAGGTTTATCACTCTCTGGTCTGGGTTGGTCTGGGTTGGTTTCACGCACACTTTGGAGGCTTCGTGGGGTATTCTGTAAGGCCGTGTTGTTAGTCGCGTCTTCCTCTAGCATCGTCCCCTACTATGCTGTGGGAGCTCACCGTCTGGGAAGGTCAGCTCGAGCTTGAAGAGGCCGCCGTCCCACAGCGTCTTTGACTTGCCGGGGACGCCGCACTCCCACTTCTTCAGGTCGAAGGCGCCCTGCGGTGTCCGATGGGGCTTTGCGTAGAACCCGAACGGGTGGTCTCGCCGCCACTGCTTCCTGGAGATGGTCAGTCGCTCTCGTGGGCATGCATCGCCGCGCGCTTGTCCATACCTCTCTTCCGTCAGCCGGTTGATGCACAGGGACATGGTGTGTAATACTGTTCGATGTGTAGTGTAGCAAGTGTCTAGTATGGAGGTACAGAGAAAGCAAGACTTTTGCAGCACTTTGCAACACTTTCGGGCTTGTTCAGGTCTTCTTCACTTCTTCTCTTCTTCACTTTCTTTGGCTTTTCCCATCGATAAGGCCGGCCGGGGCTGTGGGGTGGTCACGTGGAGGCCTCTATCTCTACAGCAGGACGAAGATACAGCAAAAGGAAGAGTGGACAGCTCTATTGTATACTGCTGGACGCTAAACTACAGGCATCACTCGTAGATCCCCTCTGCAAACCGCTCGGTGTCGAAAAAGCGCGCTGTGATGGCGTTGCCGTTGAATATCCGGCCTTCGAGCGCATTAACCGCCTGGCCAGTTAACTATTAGTACATGACTTCGCCAACGGAGAAGAGCATAGCTTACCCGCAAGGCAGACAGCTGGTTGGTGAACTTGATGAAGACAGGGACCTTGTCCTTGCTGTTGCGGTCGATGTACACCCGCTCAACACGACCATACTGCCCGTATCTCGTCAGCTCTGCTAACACACAAATAGAGCGAAAGCGAACACGCGACATACCTTCTCCCCACACTCCTCACCTATCTCCTGCATCAGCTCGCCCGATTCCAGCTCGGCGTCAAGGTCCAGCCCATCCACCATCCCATACAGGACAACAACGTCAGACATCGGCCCGAACTTCCCTGCCTCCTCCTGCTTCCTCGCGCCGCCGATGATCTTGCCCCGTGGGCCGCCGGGAGTAGCTGCGCCGCCGCCCTCCGAGTCCGGCTTCTTCTTCTGCTTCTGCACCTTGACCTGCAGGGGTTTGACGATGCCGGACTCGTTGGCTCCGAGGCCGGATCCTTTCGTCCAGCCGTATTTTGTGAGCAGTCTCTCCGCGAAGCCTTTCTGGCCTGGGCGGAGGGAGCGCGGGGCGGCCTCGTCTGCTTCTGCTTCTTCACCTGCGTCTTCTTCGTTGGCTAGGGTGGCTTCGAGTTCGGCTTCGGTGGCAGGGAGGTCTTGTGGTGCTGCGGGGAGTTCGTAGCGGACCGGCGGTCGGGATATGGTTGCTGCGCTGTATGGTTGAGGCTGGACGGCATTATGCTCGGTAGGGAGTGATTGTGGTGGTGGTGGTGGAGGAGGAGGCTGTTGTTCTGCAGGAGGCTCCGTCTGGTTTGCGTTCGCACTGAGCCGCATCCGCCGGGCGTAGGCGTCTTCGCCGGTCGGGTCATCCGGGACCTCTGACGCTGGCTGCGGTTTAGCTTCCGAGAAAGTGAGTTCCGGCTCTGGAGACTCTTCTGGAGGCGCATTCAGATTTGGCGGTGGCGCAAATGACGAAGGAGGAGCAAATTGTTCTACACAGCCAATCAGTCAAGATCAGTGATAGTGAAAGAAAGCAGGTTGTAGACTTACTGTTCATGCGCGGTCTCGAGTGCTCCTCATCCGTGTCCATGTCACTGCTATACCGCCGCGCCAGCCTATGGGCATACAGCCTGTCCTTCCACTCCCTGACCTCGCGTATCTTCTCCTCGCTATGCTTGTAAGCCTCATAGCTATTCGGGCGCGTAGGATCGTAGATATCATCCCAATTCTGCACCACCACTTCAGGCTCATAGTTCTTCTTCCGCTTCTTCCTGCCGCCCCGCTGCCGCTTCTCTCCCCCAAAATACCCATTCACATTGTCGTCCTCTGCTGTTGCCGTCCAATCCGCAATGGTCGATTTCACAGCCGGTCGACTGCCGGACGCGGAGGCCCCCTGCTGGTCTGGCGCGGGAGCAGCAGGAATGGCAGCGGGCTTGGAGGCAGCTTGCTTTGCTTTCAGCCTTTGGGCCGGTAGCTGTGGTCTCTTTGTGGGCTGAAACCGTAGAGAGGCTGTAGTTGATATAACACGAAAAAACTCCAAAAGAGGGTTCAGGGGGTAACAAGTGAGCCAATCATGCCGGGACAGTCTGGTGAGGGAGGGTATATGCTCTACCGGCACTTATATGCTGCTGCTTCTTCGCGGCAGGGTCGTCTTGCTGGGCGGCGTCTGCGGCCTGCTTGAAGACGACAGGCGCGCGCGAGATGGACGCGGACGAGGATGACTCGGGGGTGTCGAGGAGGTTGGCGTAGAGGGACATGCCCGTCTTGGGGGGCTGGGGAGCCATCGCAGCAGGTCTCTGCGTTCTCTGCCTTTGTGAAGATGTAGATAGAAGGGTGTCTCTTCGTCCTCGACCTTCATCTTTCTTCCCTTCTTCCTCTTTGGGACAAGAAGGGAAAGCCGGATGACGGTCAATCTTTGATCCGAGAAATCTTTATCAGCCCCGGATCAAAGATTGACCGTTACTCCGGCCTTTCTTCCTACGATAGGATGAAGATATCTCCAGGCTGGAGACAGTTGCTATGTTTGACGGTCAATCCTTCATCGAGGATATCGAGGTTGACGGTTGCAGAGATGCATGCACATTCAATGAAGAGTGATTAAAGGCCGATAGAAAAGACGGATACTCTCCGGATCGCCCATCAGCTTCATCAGGCCACCCAAACTGCACGTGACTCAAAAATTTGGACCTCACTGGAGGGACTTCTAGATAAGTAAAGATGCAAGAGGATCCAGGATACTCTTCGTCGTGACGGATGCTTTCTATACCCCTCTGGCCCACCATTGCTGCGGAATAGATTGTGCAAAAGCACGAGCTATGTAACTATGGAAGAGCAGGTCTGTCGCCCGCTATTGCAGAATGACACAGATATAGAGAACACTCTCATTACGAGCCACGACGAAGACAATGCGGGGGGCAAGCAGTTGTCCACCGCTCGTCGGATCTATGTCTCTCATTTTCTCTCAGCCTGGAACTCTCGAGTCTTCGAGTTCGGCGCCGTCCTCTACCTTGCCTTTATATTTCCAAATACCCTTCTTCCAGTCTCAGTATATGCCCTAGCGCGGGGTCTAGTGGCAGTCATATTCTCCCCAGCGGTCGGCCATATCATTGATACATGGGACCGTCTTGTAGTCGTGCGGTTCTCCATTGGTACGGAACCCAAAGTGGTCCTAACTATTGACTAATTCTAACATAGTTGTTCAACGCATCACTGTCGCGATATCCTGCGTGCTCTTTTGGGTCTTGGTGACCGCCGAATTAAAGCCTCGCTGGCTATTGGTGCTACTCGCAGGTTTAGCTTGCGCGGAAAAGCTATGTTCGATCATGAACTATGTTTCCGTTGAAAAAGATTGGGTATTAATGGATGTCTCTTGCTATACAGAACAGCCAAGCTGACAGACGTTTATAGATTGTTATAATCGCCCAGGGAGATGATTCGGCTCTACAGGGTATGCCTACCTTTTCTAAGCTTTCGGTTAGTATAAATCATACATCTAACGGCCTCATAGCTCTAAATGCCCAGATGCGTCGCATTGATTTGTTTTGCAAACTGGCTGGCCCACTTGCTATCGGTCTAATCGACAGTTTTTCCACTGAAGTAGCAATCATCGTGAACTTTACTCTCAACTTGGTATCCATTCCATTTGAGTATTATGCAATTGCCAAAGTCTATCAGGTAGTCCCGGAACTAAAACGACATCGACTATCTCCATCTGACAATTCAGATGAAAATGCCAGCTATCATCTACCTGATATGGTTGCAGTTGCTCGCTTATACTACAACCAGCTGCGCTTCTACTGCTCCCATAGAGCGTTCCTTGCCTCATTTTCTTGCTCCCTCCTATATTTCACCGTTCTTTCATTCGCTGGCCAGATGAACACATATCTGCTTTCTGCTGGATATAATTCGCTACAAATCAGCATACTAAGGACTATTTGTGCCGGGTTTGAAATCTCTTCGACGTGGATAGCGCCAATAGTTATAGGACGGATAGGGCCTATTAGAGCTGGAATATGGTTTATCGGCTGGCTGGTATTCTGCTTGGCTGGGGCGGTGATGCCTTTCTGGCTTTTTGGGATGCCATCCTGGGCAGCTGCAAGTCTGATAGGGAGTACTATCCTTAGTCGTGTCGGACTCTGGGGTTTTGACTTGTCGGTGCAAGTTATTGTACAAGCGGTTTGTCGACTACATCAATCCGAATGACATAGATGTACTAACAACGGCTTTTAGGAAGTCGAACCAACCTACCGAGGCACTTTTTCGACTGTCGAGGCGGTATGGCAGAACATATTTGAACTTTGTTCGTATAGTCTTACGATGGTATTCTCACGGCCGACACAGTTCTACTGGCCGGTTACCGCTAGCTATATAGCGGTTATAGCGGCAGGTAGCTTGTATACAGCATTCGTTCGTGTTCGACGCGGTCACTTATTCCATACCCCTCCATGTATCCCGTTGGATAGAAAGTAGATAGCCTTCCCCTTCTAATTTCAATTTAAGGGCCTATAAATATTAAATATCTAGGAGCTGAGAAGTCACATAGAGTGGTGTCCAATTGGCCGTAGCCTGATGGAGACTGTCTTATCATTCGCTTTAATCCTTCGACCTGCAGGGATCGCGTGAGGAGAAGATGAAGAGTGAGGAGAACGCCGTGAGGGGAGCCATCAGAATTTTCCCTGCGGCTTCGATGTATCAAGCAAGCCGGCGTAGTCAATTTAACGCCAGTTGCAGATACAATTACTCACCATCAGGGATCCTTTCTCCTCTCTCCAAGAGCCATCTTCAGTGCCATCTGCATCGTCGACTCCTGTTATCTCGTGCGGAGATGGAGATGGAGATCCCAAGGACTTACGTCATCTGGGGCCGAGAGTCACAGCCGAAGTCGCCTTTCGCGCCGGCCGAAACAACAAGGCCCATCCATCATTTATATACGGGACGGGGGCCCGCCGTGATCTGTCCTTCTCCTGAGCCTTCGTCTGTCTATCGTTGTCATTGTATATATAGTCCTGTGTATCCATAGTATACAGCATGTCGACGCTCTCGACCTCCTTCGCTCGCTCCGGCGACCAGCCCGCCGTCATCATCCCGGGCAAATCACAGCCATTCGTCGCCAGCTACGCCAGACTCAATGCCGACATTGCGGCCTTCCAGAAGCAACTGGCCCAGCTCGGTGTCGCCCACGGTGCAGCCGTCTCCATTGCCCTGGTCAATTCCTACGAATTCATCGTCTCCTTCCTCGCCGCCTCGTGGCAGCGGGCCATCGCCGCACCGCTCAACCCGGCCTACAAGCAGGACGAATTCGAGTTCTACATCGATGATCTGAGCTCTTCTCTTGCGCTTGTGCCGCGGGGTGCGTATGCGCAGAACAGCGCCGCCGTGAGGGCTGCGAAGAAGTATAATGCGGCTATTGCGGAGTGCTACTTTGATGGATCTCGTGTGGTGCTAGATGTCAAGGAGCAGGGCAAGTTGGCTGGGAAGGGAGCAATGGAAGTCCAGACTGCTCAGCCGGACGATACTGCTTTGGTTCTTCACACAAGCGGGACGACTGGCAGGCCCAAGGCGGTATGTTCCGTGATATATCTGATACCATTGAGCCATTGCTGATAAGTTATGCTAGGTACCGCTCACCCATCGAAACTTAACCAGGACCATGAGTAAGTAAAATACATACCTCTAGGAAAGCATCCCTGTACTAACGAACACTGCAGAGAACATTCAGACTACCTACTCTCTTACCAAAGATGACCGAACCATGCTTGTCATGCCACTCTTCCATGTCCACGGTCTCCTTGCTGCTTTCCTAGCACCCCTTCATTCCGGAGGCTCGGTGGTTGTGCCCCCCAAGTTTTCAGCCTCGGAGTTCTGGTCAGATTTCACCAACTACAAGGCCAACTGGTACACGGCCGTACCTACAATCCACCAGATCCTCCTCAAGCACGACCTCCCATCCCCAATGCCCAAGATACGCTTCATCCGATCCTGCTCCTCGCCTCTGTCCCCCAAGACCTTTCATGAGCTAGAAAAAGCATTCAATGCTCCCGTCCTCGAAGCCTACGCCATGACAGAAGCATCCCATCAGATGACCAGCAACCTCCTTCCACCCGGCAAGCGCCAGCCTGGAAGCGTTGGTGTTGGCCAAGGCGTCGACGTGCGCATCCTCGATACTGACGGCAAAGAAGTTCCACAGGGCTCTGAGGGAGAGATCTGTGTGCGCGGCGAGAACGTCACGAAGGGGTACATCAACAATCCTGCTGCTAACAAGTCGTCTTTCACGAAGGATGGCTTTTTCCGGACCGGTGACCAGGGGAAGAAGGACGAGGACGGCTACGTTTTTATCACTGGTCGAATTAAGGAGTTGATCAACAAGGGTGGAGAGAAGATTAGCCCGATTGAGCTGGATAATGTCATTGCTCAAAATCCGCACGTTGCGGAGGCTGTCTCGTTTGCTATCCCGGATGCTATGTATGGGGAGAATATCGGCGTTTCCGTTGTGTTGAAGAAAAAGGGAAGCATCTCGGAGGACAAGTTGAAGTCGGAGATCGCCTCGAAGGTGGCCAAGTTTAAGGTTCCCCAGAGAGTGAGTATCGCTTGATAAGTATGTTCTGGCGTCGGTCTAGCTAACAGTACTCTCTCAATAGATATGGATTCTTCCCGAGATCCCAAAGACCGCTACCGGTATGTGCAGAGCCAAATCAACGAGCATCGCTTGCAACTAACCACTTACTTTATTCAGGCAAAATCCAACGCCGTAAGGTCGCAGAGGCGATGCTCAAGAAGGACACCTCTGCAAAGCTCTGATTTCTCCCGAAAAGCGTTGCTCTAGGGTTGTATCATCAATCTTTGGGAGTGTATGTGTGTACCGTTTTTTGGATCAGGTCTTCCGCACTGACTCCATGAACCGTGGTACTTCCTTGTATCGATCAACCATGTTCTCACTATGTTTGCTTTCGCTCATGTTCTTATGAAACAGTTCGTTTTTGGGTACGGCGGTGTAGAATAAATGAATAGACGAACACCAATATCATTACGCAACAGAATATCCTTGTTAGATAAACCCATAGTTAAAAGTTCGCCGTCCTTCGTCCTAGAAATTATT
This sequence comes from Onygena corvina, assembly GCA_000812245.1. Classification (NCBI taxonomy): domain Eukaryota; kingdom Fungi; phylum Ascomycota; class Eurotiomycetes; order Onygenales; family Onygenaceae; genus Onygena; species Onygena corvina. The sequence goes on from JWPT01000188.1 coordinate 12,109, forward strand.
GATTACCTGCTGGGTCTTTGCCGGCCTTGCTCCTTGGCTCGTTGCTAACTCAACCCCTTAAGCAACAACATCCTTTGTATGAAAAATCTGCATTATTTTAATTAGGTATCTCCCAAATCCCCTGCCAAAACCGGTATTCTCTTAATTATATATCAACCTTGGAACTTATATGGAGGTCAATGAGCCAAAGATCGGTTCACTGCTTTGCCCAGCCAGCCCGAATGCTATACTATGGCTCAATGGTTAAAAAATATTATAATAGAGTATTATATTACCTTCATATCTCGCGGTGAGTACCCCGGTGGGAGGGAGACCAAAGATTGATGCCCCCTTTCTGTATATAGGAGATCCGTAAGGCCACTGAGGCCAAACGGTGTAGAAATAATCATTTTTAGTAGCCTTTTTATTATAGCCTTGTATTTAGTATCTTCTTATATTTATGCATAATAAGTTAATAACATTGGTTTAGAATAAGCTAACTAAATAATTAACACAGCTAATTGCTCGGCGTTCTACTGCCGTAGCTAGGAATACGGGAAATATCATGCGGGCGCTAGTTAGTAACTACCTAAGGTACATAGGTGTTCTCCGAACATTCCACGGCCTTTTCCTCCCACCGCGATAACGTCTGTACCTGGGATATTACCTAAAGTTTCCCCGTTCAACATGCGCCCCGCCCTCTTCTCACCCCGCGTCCTCCGGCTTCCTTCAGCCTCTCTATCCAGCTCGCTGATCTCCAGGTCCTACCGCTTGCAGACCCCTCTCGCTCGCAACATGGCTACCGCTGCACCACCAAAGAAGGAATGGCTTGTGATTCTGCCTGATAAGCCGGGCATGCTCGCGAAGAGAGTCGAAGTCCGCGGGTAAGCCAGTTCCATTCATCTTCCACAATGTGATTATACTATTCATCACTCGTGGCTGTTCAATGCACGCATAGATAAATTGCTAACCTGTGTAAAGCTCTCATCTCCAGGGCCTCGGCCCAGTCCTTGACTCTGGATTTCTCAAGATGGGAGGTAATTTGGTCAACCTCCACCTGCAGTGACCTCCCATGTCAAGTCTCACTAATTGTTCGGCCTATTAGGTTCGATGCTTGACCATCACCCGGCTGAGGGAGAGAACCCCCCACCAATGAACGGAAGCACTCTACTTGTTGCGGCTGATTCCTTGGAGGAGATCCGCGAGACTCTATCTAAAGATATCTATGCCACATCTGGAGTATGGGATCTTGACAATGTATGTTTATCTTCCTGTGTAACTCTCCGACATTATTTTAAAACTACCCACTAATGCATAGTTTGGATAGATGAAAGCTATTCCGGTAAGATATGACTCAGGTGGTGGCTTTCGATTGGCAAGTAATGACTAACATTCAGTGTCTTTAGTTTAAATGTGCTATCAGGACAGCCTTGTAGGAAGCATTGTGTAACTCACAGCAGCTAGACTTCAAAGACATTGACTTGTAGATGTCATCATCCCACGGTTTAATGCATTCAGTTTACGTCAAGATTATTTTGAAGAAAATTGGATTTAGAGTACGGAGATGGGGGACCTTTTATTTGCATTGCCTGTATAATCCACTTAACGCCATGTGAGATTTAATTAATCGAATAAGCCGACAGATTATAGATATATTCATAAGTGCGAAATCTTCAAGATCCGACTGTCATTGTTGATATAAACGATCACAGATCTGAGTCAAGGAGGCCCATCATGTACTGATTGTCGAAAAACCAGTTTCCGAACGTATGTGATGTCTCCGTGTCCATGAGCTCGGAGGGGTATTGCATTGCTGAAATAGAATTATCCGGCATGTCACTATAACCCCCGGTAACCTCACTCGTCGAAGGCGTCAAGGTGTTAGGCCCGAAACCGAGGGAGGTCAAATAGTCGTCAAAGTCCTCTCCCGGTTTTGGGATGACGGGATAGCCGTGATGCTCTTCTGGTTGAACATCAACGTATAATTTTGCAACCTGGTAGAAGACTAGACAGAGCCGGTAAAGCCGCTCTGCCGCCTCGGATACGTCAGCAGCCACTTGAAGAGAAGTCGCCACTTCTCCTAACAGTTTCAGATCCTCCTTGTCAGATGCAGCGATGGTGTGGCAGAACGTGACCATGAACGGTGCAAATGGACATTGGAGGAGAACCCTGTTGAGCGCGAGTTAGCGTACGGAAGAAAGAGTACAAAGTACTTATTCAGTAATTAAAGGGTGGGTTTTACCATGTAATATATCCGTTGAAAAAGAAAGAATCGGCCTTCTCCAAGGATACGAATATTTGCTGATGTATCTGTAATGCCTTTCGAGCAGCTTGCACACATCGTAGATTCAGTCCAGAGGGTGTCTCAGGGGGCTGAGTGGGTGGAGCCGCCCGTTGTATGATTGTTTCCATTAGATTGTATGTCAACTCTGAAGCTGGCACAATCCATTGAATATGGCTTGCATGGTAAGCATTGTTCGTATCGATCTAGAAGATTATTTTAGCTACCATTATATCTCAGAAGAAGTATAACTGAATAAGTCACTCACGTTGATGATCAGATCTCTCCATTCCATAAGTCGAGCGGCGAGCTCGGTTACCTTCTTTCCACGGGTTTCTGCACTCGAAGATACACCCTTAACGGAATATAAATGTTCGTAAACCTCGCCAATTATTTTAGAGCAGTCAAGCCAACAGCGAAATAGAACGTGCCATGGACGAAGTGACAGATCCGACGAAAAAGACGGATAAGAAAGGCCTATATCGTAGTCCGGGAGTATCGATGCCCTGCCGAGGCAAAGAGACAGACTCCTATCCATCGAATATATGAACCAAAAGAGGTACTCTTTCAATCTGGTATCTTCCGGCGTATCGCCTCGAGCATAGACAGACCGATGGTAGCCAAGACTCTGGCACATCCGAGCTGCGCTAGCCACATAATTCCAGCTGAGCGAGATTTTTGCGGATTCCGTTGCATGCAATACCTGCAATTGACAAGATGGTGAGAAAGGTATTCATTACCAGAAGGGGGAGAATAAATGAGTAATGTGCGTACAGCATATGTCAAAGCCATGAGATTATCCACGTTAGGCTCTGTGAAAAGATCAAAGGAGCTGATCACCGCGATGAAGTTTTTCATGCAGAGCTCGCTATATTCCATAAACTTTGCGGTTGATGGATCATCCTTGAAACGGAAGGAATATTCCTTGAAAACATGCGCCAATATGGCGTTCACTGAGGCGTAACGCCCAATTGGGTATTCTTCTGTACAGAAGTAAAGGTCCTTGCACATATGGGTAAAGCGGGCTGTATCCATCACTGGGAGCGTGAGGAAGAACAGGGGTGGATTGTCTACACTGGGTTAATAACACTATTTAATCGCGCGACGAAGGGTCAGGTAGCCTACTTACCGCCTGCGATCCTGATCAAAGCTAAGACCGAATTTGACGGTGGAAGCTCTAGTTCGGAGATATTTATCGGCTTTTTGGGCACTTGGCCCGCGAATCTCAAAACATTCACAGATGATGGAAGAGACTGGCGCTTTATAATATCTTGTAAGGCAGAAAGCGCATGAGCCATCATAGGGGCATGCGTGTATGGAATTCTCTTCATCGCGTTCTCAAAAAGCGCACTGGCCTGCAGTGAGTGAGCACTGAATGAAGACTCGCCTTCGAATTCCGGTGTGCGTTTTGGTTCAGGAGACTCAGGCTCCTGAATAACAGACGGTACTCTGGGCTCGTCATGGTTCCTGAGCGACGCAGGCGCCTCCGGACTTCTAGCTGCGGACTGTGACGCCGCAGCTGCAGGCAACGAGAGCGTGAGATTCTGCAGCAAACGCTCTATGGTGCCTAGCCTTTCATCAATAGTCTCGATCTTCTTCTCACTATTTAAATTGTTAGAAACAAACCATCTACATGAGGCTACAGTGTCATACTATTGATGCGAGATCAAAACTCGCTGGCGCTGCTCCTTCATTCGCGGAGTAGTGCGGCATAGTGTCTTTCCGATTCGACAATTAGAACACGGCGTAGATCTATCGCATTTGATCTATGCAAAGCGTTTAGCCGTTTTCTTGTGCCTAACATAGCATGAAGTCTTTCCACCCACCTTTCGCAGGCGACAGCTATCACACTGGTGGAGGAGAAGTAAGTAAGTACATGATTTAAATGAAAGGTAAATAATTCAAAGATAGGCTCATTTGAATATTACCGCTCTCTGAGATGTCGAAGTCTTCTGGCCGGTGGTGGACAGAGTATCGCTGTCTCTCGACTCTGCGGCGTCCATGGTGCTGTGTTATCGGGTCATGCACGTCGCTATATATATAGATGCGTCGTGCTGTAGCACGGAGGACGGACGGCGAATTCTAATCTAGGCGTGGCACCAGATTATACTCCAATGAGCAGATGGGATGGAGTCGGTTTAAGAGCAGTTCCTGTCAGCCGTATTTATTTTCGGCGTCTACGCGTGCGGCGCATTCACGATGGCTGCCTATCCCTTTCCAAGCGTCTTGGAAGGGGGATTCTCGTATCAGTCGCGGCTGGGAAAGCGTTTTCGTCTCTTGGTGAACGGGGGCGAGGCTGCTGTCACGTGGAAATGACGACGCCCATGGAACACTGGAACGGAGGCGCAAGAGGAACGTAACCTAAGAGCTGTGATTGCAACCCGAGTTGATACATGATTTTGTAAGATAGCTGATTTGACATCGCCAGCCGTCGTTTCCCATGGTACAATCTCCTGTAAATGCCACCTCAGCCAACTGATAAGCCCAGAAAACGTGGTGTAACTATCCAAGGGTATCCCAAAAAACAAATGAACAAACAAATCAATCAATAGCCACGCTTTCTATCCAAGAAAAAAAATTAATAATCGAGCGCGAAACATCCAACATGGCCGTGACGCTCGATGCATAACCCGAAAACAAATTGCAGCAAGCATCCCAAGATAAGAACGCAATCGAACCAGAACGACGACGGTGGGGTCGCGAAAATGAGGGTGGTCAGATCAAGGGCCAGTAGTCACCTCTGCCAAAAGGGAGCCCTGTGGGTAGATCTGGGCAAGAGTCACCGATATGGGAGGCTGCCCAAAGATCGGAGCGCCCGTGTATAGACTGCCAAGAATGTTCTGACGCATTTCATCCTCATCCCAAATGAACTCCCTCCCACGGCTCAATCTCGCCTCTCGGGCAATATACTCGTCATCGTCGATGCATGGCCTGCCGATCCCGCATTGGCTCTGGGTGAGTAGGAATCGGAAAAGGATGGATCGGAGTCGATCCCAAAGCCTACCGTGCTGTTTCCACTCGAGCCTTTTCGCGATGCGCAACATCCTAGACACTAGCCAGTTTCTTTGTCCAGAGTCGGCCTCCTCGCCATATGGGAAGCCACCGTTATTCAGAAAAATCCACAACAGTGAGGCGATGCTTGGGCTTGATCGGGGATTTATTCTTCTTATCGCCTGATTAACCCAGCTAAGATAATCGTCAAAATTCTTATTGTTCAGGTAGTAGTCATGGAGAGCAAAATTGAGGTAGAATAAACAGGCCATGCACGTGTATTCGTCGATGAATCGGACATCCCGAATGCCATGGTCGTAATCGGGCAGGTTAGCCAGTAGGGTAAAGAGCGGTGACGACTGATCAAACGGCTTTGACGGCCTGCCATTACCCTCTTGTTGTAAATTTAGCGGCGGAGGCGATTGGTTACAGAGATTCGCATACTCGAGCTCATTTAGTGATTGGTGAAAAGCGAGAAAATCCTCGCAGGCCTGGAGAATTTCCGCGACATCTTCGGGAGTTTCATTAGAAGGGATGTCGGCGGCGAAGACTGGAAGGACCTCTCCAGGCGCAAAACTGATGTTTTTAGGAGGGACGTCAGGTATCTCACCGGTCCAGGGTAGCCCGGCACCTACCACTGCATTCGGAGCACAAGAAAAATCTACCCTATGAGAATTTATTAACTATAAGTTTGAACAAGGCTTATTTCCGAGTGGTCGTAATTACCAGTAGACGACCTTTTCCAGGAACGAACCAGTTGGACTTCGCGTCCGCATGGCTTGCATTCCTCCACGCCTGCGGAGCAATTGTCTGATCCCCTGAAAATGGGTACGCTCGACAACAGCGTCTTTTGACCATTTCTATCGGTCAATTAGCATTTTGAACATCACAAGTAGTGTCTGTACACTCTCATACCTCAATGACAGTAAGACTGGCGACGGCGTATAGAGTTCCGTCTTCCTTTTCAATGTCGTCACTTTTGAGACGGTCCTTGATCAATTTCAATGCGCGCATTTTGTGGGTCAGGGATTGAACGGTCTCGACCTGCCCTTCCATCCCTGCCCTGTGCTTTGCAGCAACAGCAAGCATAGCCTGGAATGGGACAGGGTCGTGCAGCGCTATATTGTGAAAAATGCCCCGTATGGGATTGTCCTGCTGGGCATTCTCCATCTTGTACATCATCATGGGGTACTTTGTGACATCTGGGTGAGTCAGGTTAGCAATTGCATGGCTTTACCGGTGAGTGAGCAGTAAATACATACAGTGATCGATCAATTTAGTATCAGCTTCCTTTAGGGCGATGGGGAAGCTGTTGAATGGCTCGTACGTTGCTAGAGGGTATTCCGCCCGGGGATCAAAGGCCGCCTTTAATCTATGGCCCCATTCGATGGGTCCCGCACCGACTTGCTGGCTAGCTAGAGGTGATCCCTCAATGATCTTCCCAGATCTATGAGTTGAAGTTGCTGCTGCTGCTGCTGCCCGCTGGCTCACTTTACGTTGGGTCAGGCTGCGAGTCCGGCATGTCTGCTTTGGCTCGTCATTATTATTGCTATCGATCTCCTCGACCTTGAGCGAACCGGTGGGCCCGCTGAGCACTTTCCCGGTCGACCACCCAGTAACCTGGACACGCGTGGACTCGAGCCGGGCTATACCGTCGAGCCGGCGCTGGTGGACGTACTGGCGCATGGCATGGCGTCGAACCTGTCTCCGAGACTCGGAGTCTGTGACCAGGACGAACTCAAAGTTGCGCGGGCCATCAGTAGTCGGCGGGGAGTTGGCAGAGCTGCTGGGGTCGGCACCTGCATCGACTGTTGCAGCGGGCTTCCCCATCCTGCCATTTTACAGGACGGAGCGCGGTCGTCAGCCAACAGAGACCAGAGCTTCGCTCAACCGCCAGGCTCCGACGATCGGTTCGAGGCGAGCCTGATAGCCTTTGCAACGGCGGTGCCTCCGCGGGAGAGACAAGGGGATGAGTGGGGCGTCTGGTCGTATAGTGTCGTAAATACAGCGTAGTGTCTTGTCCCGGGGCGCCGTGTTGCTGGGGCACATGCAGCGTCCTGCTGGCAGTCGTTCTTTGTCCCTTTGGGCTCGTTCGTCTGTTCAGCTTTCGCTTCGTCCAGTCCGGAGGTCGCGATCGAATTCCGGACGGGGGAAAAGGGTGGGGAGGCGTCACGTGGACGTGCATTACTGGGCAGGATAGATTTGGCGACGTTGGATGCTGTGATGGATGTAGATGCTGGTAGAATGTACATGGGTGGTGCAGGTGGGCGCAGAGCATGGCGGCGGTACCGGGTACTGCGGGCGAGGATGCGCGGGTGCAGTTTGGCCCTGCCAGCCAGCGGGCAAGGGTCATGCCTCACCAACTTCGCACTCATGGCGGTACGGCAGTGCTCGTTGATTGCATATAGAATATAGATGTCTGCAGTGCGCTGTAGTACTCCGTAGCTCATCCAGCATCGCTCCTGTACTTCGACAGAGCGGCTAATACACCATCACTGAGGCCTTCCTCTGCGGTTGGAGGCCTGCCACTCATCCTGGATCCCTGAGCCTCTGTTTCTGCCTCGCGGAAAACCTCCAAGGCTGCCTCGTCAGCGTCTCCATCCTTATCCCTATCATCCCTCTTCTTACTCTTCTCCTCGGGCGCCCGTCCTCTTCTGGGAGGTGCCGATTTCTTGGACGCCTTCTCGGTCCTGAAGTCTTCCTGCACGGCACTGGTCCACTGCTGGACCTTCCGCTCTCCCCACCCGGGCACCGCACTTATCTGCTCAGGTTGCGCATTGACTGCGTTCCGCAGTGTTCCAAACGTCGACATCAGGCTAGCTGCGTCCGACTTGTTGATGCTGCGAGGGACTGTCACAAACTCCACCAGGCTATCTTTGTACGACTGGGCCTGCCGGGACCTGATAGCTGTTGGCTGTGCGTGCTCGCTGGATTTGAACAGCTCTAGATAGTGCGCAGCCTCGGGTGTCGACCAGCACAGGATGATGGTCAGATTGTTAACTAGACATGTCTTGGACAGCTCCTTCAAGCTGTCCTCGTGGTTGGGGATATCCACCATCGTCAGCAGGACGCGTAGACGGAACTTCCCGGCCAGTCCCTTGATCCGGGTGTAGATGTACTCGGGATGTAGCTTGTGGTACTTCAGGGATAAAAACAACGCGCAGGTCGTGGTCCCAAGCACATAGTCCGCCGGCGTGTCCGTATATTCCCACGGCATCAAGCGGATGTGGCTCAGGATTGGATTCCCCTTCTGTCTGGACGAGACGAGGATGGATGACGGTCCCCTGCGAGCTGGTAGAGCCTGCGGCTTCGGCTGCTGGACCTTCGGTGTTGGCTGAACTACCTTTGGTGTAGGCTGTACTGTCCTTGCTGTTGGCTGTGGAGGTGCTGGCTTAGAAGTCCTGCTCAACGCCTCGCTGGACTCGAGTATGTCGTGGAAGTCCTGCAAGTCCCCATACTCGTCGTCCATGTTGGTCTATATCTGTTTCTGTTCAAGTATATCTGTAGTCCTGTTGTCCTGGAGCAGTTGAGTATCTAGGTAGTTCTTTGGTGGTGGTTGTGTTGCGCCCCACAGGGATCTCAAAGTGTAAAAAAAAAGTTTCGACTTTTGATAGAAAACTTCAAGCACGCAAAGCAGAAAACAATCGAGAGGGAGAAGAGAGGACGACCACGCCTTGATAATGGCCGAGAATAACAAGAGAAGACGCTTGTCGGTTAGTGGTAGCTTCAAGATGGACAGAAGTGCGTCAAACGCCAACGAGGAGGTCACCGGCACAGAAGACAGAAGCCAGACCCCAGCCAAAGAGCGCAAGAGTAGGACGCTCTTCGTACGATCGCTACCTGCTACGGCGACGACGGAATCGCTGACCGAGCATTTCTCACAATCCTACCCTCTAAAGCACGCCACGGTCGTGCTGGACCCCCAGACAAAAGAATCCAAGGGCTACGGATTCGTCACCTTTACAGACCACCAGGACGCTGAATTGGCCGCGAAGGAACTGCATAACTCGGTGCTGGACGGGAAGAAAATCAAGATCGAGATTGCGGAGCCCCGTCATCGAGAGATTGATGAGAAGATAGGCAAAAGCGTGCCCTCTTCCGCGCCGTCGAAGGCGAAGGAGCTCAAAGACAAGCGGAAGAAAGAGGCCTTGCCTCCGAAACTCATCATACGGAATTTGCCATGGAGCATTACTGAGCCGGAACACTTGGAGCTATTGTTCCGGAGCTATGGGAAGATCAAACATGCTGTCGTGCCGAAGAAGGGGACGCGGGTGGCTGGGTTTGGGTTCGTGGTCATGAGGGGGAGAAAGAATGCGGAGCGGGCAATCGAAGGTGTTAATGGCAAGGAGGTTGATGGGCGGACATTGGCTGTCGATTGGGCTGTCGACAAGGATGAGTGGGATTCCATGAACAATGTGGCTGCGGACACGTCTGCGGACGGGATGGAGGAAGGGGAAGAAAAGAGTGCAGATGATACAGAGGAGAAAGAACATCTTGACATTGTTGACGATGGAGAGTCGGATCTTGACGCTGAGGATGGTGGAGTCGAGCTTGAGAATGAAGACGAGGACGACGATATCTCTATGGGTGAAGCGGACGAAGACGAAGACGACGTCGAAGATGAAGACGAGCGGGATGAACAAGACGACCGCAATCAATCGACATTGTTCATTCGCAATCTTCCATTTTCCGCTACGGACGAATCCCTTCACGAGCACTTCAAGCAATTCGGCCCGGTCAGATACGCTAGGGTTGTCCTGGATCCGGTCACCGAGCGGCCAAAAGGCACCGCGTTCGTCTGTTTCTACAAGCCAGAGAGTGCCGCTTCTTGCATCCGTGAAGCGCCCCGGGAGGCGTTCTCGGCGCATAGCAAAGATCCCAGACAGAAGGCCGCCACGAGACAAATGCACTCCGTACTTGAAGACGAGAACAAGGACCCTTCTGGGCAATATACTATGGATGGTCGTGTTCTTCAGGTATCGCAAGCAGTGAGTCGGACGGAAGCTGGAAAACTCGAGGAAGAGGGAACCTCCCGCCGTGAGACTCGAGATCACGATAAACGCCGACTGTTTCTCCTCTCAGAGGGAACTATCCCCACCAACTCGCCCGAATACTCCAAATTATCAGAAACTGAAAGGAAGATGAGAGAAGCCAGTGCCAAACAGAGGCAAAAGCTCATCAAGTCTAACCCCATGCTGCACGTCAGTCTTACCCGACTATCTGTCCGCAATCTACCACGGCACATCGACTCAAAGGCTCTTAAAGCTCTGGCGCGTGAAGCAGTAGTCGGATTTGCAAAGGACGTCAAGAACGGGCTTCGCAAGCCGATATCTTGGGAGGAATCCCGCCGTAGTGCCGCCCAGATGAAGGAGGCCGAGCATCTTCGAAAACAACAGAAGAAGGGAATTGTCAAACAGGCGAAAGTTGTCTTTGAAGGGAAGGATGGGGGTAAGGTTAACGATCAAGCGGGCAGAAGCAGAGGATACGGCTTCATCGAGTATGCAACTCACAGAAGCAGTCTCATGGGACTGCGCTGGCTAAACGGCCACGCCATTGGTGCTTCAGCTACTGCACCAAATGCCGATCCTGCAGACAGGAAGAAGCGTCTAATTGTGGAGTTCGCTCTCGAGAACGCACAGGTTGTCAACAGGAGGCGGGAGCGAGAGTCGACCTCCCGCAAGAACGGACAGGCTTTTGATGATGAGAACGCTGATGGTGCACCGCGCGGCATCAAGCGTCGCTGGGATGGCAAGGAAGAGAATGGGGCAAAGAGGGAGAGAGGAGGCAAAGGCCATAAAAATAACTTCAAGAATGGGAAAGATTTTAAGAAGAAAAAAGGAACGAAGAACGACGATAAGCCGTCATTAAAGAAGGCCCCTTCTTCGGCGAAAAAGGCTGATGGAGAGACAGCCAACGAAAAGGACAATGATTTCGCCAAGCGGAACAGGATCATTGCTAGAAAGCGGATGCTGAGAAGGAATAGGAAATGATAAAGAAGCTTGATCCGGTTGGTATATAGGGATAAAAGTTGACAGCGTATACTGAATAGCGTTCGGCCATTTACATCTTTGATAGAGCGAAATGGATATCAAATGTTTCATTAGAGAAATACCGTTAATTCGTTCACTAAGTACAAGAGTTCACTTAACCCTGCACCTTGCCGACGATGTTATATCGCTTGCTGAAAAATTTGAACCAGTCCTCGAGGACGCCCTTCTCCTTGTCGGAGAGATCACTGTACTGCGCAACACAGTCCTCTGGCTTGAGAGAGGACTTTGCCAGTGCTCTCGAAGAATCTTTGCCAACAAATACTAATTCCAAGAACTCATTAGCATAGGATATGAGATTGAGTACGGGCTAAGATATGGCCTCCTAACAGTGATAGTTTCCGCCTTTAGCATATGCTGGGTTGCCCGAAACGTCGAAGACGACCCCCTTGATAGCTACGAGAGTGGGACGGCTAGGGTCAGAGCCTAGAGAATAAAGTCCAAAGGGTCAGTATGGGTTTATGCGCTCAGGTAGTTGTTGCATACCGTCTGATCTCGCCAAGTCGGCGGCGGAGATGGGGTCGTTCTTTGGAGGGTTGAGGTTGGCGTTCTCGGGGGACATGATGCTCTTTGGGTCGGCCATGGCTGCTGAATCCTGGATATGCCAATAGATGATGTGTTTTTAATGCAGAGAAGCCTGTTGGTTGATGGTTGAAGCTGGTTCTCGGCCTGGGGGAGATTTTGGCGGGGAAGAGAAGAGAGAGTAAGCCCCGCATCACTTTGCCCTCCCACCGGCTTTCTCTGCCTACATTGCGATACTCAGTACCAGACGAAATGGATAGCTATTGCTGCACTGCTTGTGGACCCTACCTAAAGACAAAGGAAAGCCGTCATCCTAGTCGATTGCATCTCAGCTTCAGCACGTTGGTCTCGCGTGATTCAAGCAACTCTGGTTAATCTATCTATGAAACTAGGAGGTACCTACATAAGATGAGGACTTTATTTCAACACAGGCCGTCAAGGATGCTAAAGAGCCCATGTCGCTCTATCATCACTGTGACTACAGTGCTTACTCTTATAATCCAACGCGAAATGCTAGGACGAAGTCTTCCCATGTGTTCTGCGGAGAGTGACCGAGCTGGAGAAGCTGAGGCTATTTTGAGTCCACCGATAGCTCCTAGCTCCCAACCTGTGAAAGGGCTCCTATATTATCGCCTAACTATCCGGTACCTGGTAGATACGCTGGTCAAACGCACCACGCGCTGGCTCCTACAATTTTGACCAAGTTAGCAAGGGGTGGCCTTTGTGCTGAGAAACTGCGCAATTTCATCCAGACGGCCAGCGGGCATGTCGACCTTGTTTGTCCCCTTTTCGGCGGAGACAAACTGCCTGGCGTCTGGCGAGAAGAGCCACGAGTCCCAGTGTAGCGAGAATTCCGGCTTGCCGTCTTCACTAATTCTGGTCGAGGTCTTGACCTGGTACCATCCCAGATTGTGCGCCACTCTGGTCTCTGCGGCGCTGTCGATGCTTCGACCGTAGTCGAACCGGATGGTCTTGCGGTTCGTTTTAGTTCCTCCAACCACCGGGACTCCCCATGTAATAGACACGGTGAGCTCCATGTAGGCCCTGTGGAAGTCTGCACGTTCAATGTCCATGGTCTTGATGCGCTGCTTGAGCGGGACGGCAAGAAAGACGTGCTTCTGCAGCTCGGTGAGGTGGACGGTCCATTCGTTCTTGGACGTCGACCAGCAGCATTTGGTCACCAAGTCCTGGTTGAAGTCAGTTGGAAAACTGTGAGAGACGGAGCCATACGAGCATCTGCCACTGTGACGGTCGCGTAGGAAACTGGAGGGTGCTTCGCCGGCGCCCTCGTTGCAGCAGACGGCACTGTCCAGAACGTAGTTCGTCAGGGGCTCGGTGCGCTGATCCTGGATGAATAGGAAGACGTCCTGGTCCGGCACGTAGCAGCAGGCGCCCGTGAGTCTGCCGGGATAGAGGTCGATTGAGGCCGAGTAGCTATGGTCTTCGTACGAGCACTTCACGTTCACCGTCCCGACGTTATTGCTCATATTTGCCGTGCCCAGGGAAGATCCAGGAGGACACTTCTTGTCAGGGTTGAAGACGTGGATGACTCTGGCGTCGATGGGCTGAGCCCGTCTGTCGATGGCCATGACGTTTGTAATTGAAGCAGCGCTGGCATAGTGAATTAGCCCTGCGGCTAGCATCCAGAGGGTTGGCTTGAGGACAACCATGTTGAGACTGTTCCTACATGAGCGGTTAGTACATCCTATGCTATTGCTTAACGGGGGATGCTTTACAGACCTTTATATGGAGTATCTAACTACGGAGTATCTTTCAATCTTCTCTCACACTGAGGCTAATATGACCCTCTGATAACCCTCGGGGGTTGCTCAGGAATACTTATAGCCATCTTTTGCATCTTCGCTCGCAGATCCTTCCATTCTTCGTGACGCTGGAATCGCCGCCTGCTGGCTAAACGAGAGATCGACGCAGCTCTTAAGTGCTTGCCTGCTAATCACCGCTTGTCGCAATATTCAGACGATGCATCTAGCGTGGTGAGGAGTAGGGACTGATTTTTGGATTGATATGGCGATCAGCAACGACGATTCATTTCATGAGTTGGATACTTGAAAGTCCGCGCCTGGTCAACTTCGCCAATAGTGAACTGATCATCGGTATCCTGGAGCCAACCTTGCTTGCTCATCTTAAACAAGGGGGAGTCGCACTCGAACATGACTTCATTTGTGCAGGACTTGTTGTGGTGTAGATAGACCCGCAAGGCGAATTTTTGAGTTGCGCCGATTATTATTGGAAATGTTGGTTTTCAACTGTCCAATCACTGTCAAATAGATTGTTGAGCCGCCGCAAGTCTCACTTTTTGCGAGTTGCTAAACCTCTTTTTTTTCGTTGATCGGATCGATTCTTTTTTGGAGAGTTTTCAGCCTAAGTTCTAACCCTCCTCAGGGAGCGGCGCGCGCAATGTCGTCGAGCTGGAAATTCAACTTTATTATGACCTTCAAGAAAGTCATCATGTCAGTGACGGTGCTTGACCATGTGGTATACATCATGGTCACAGATGAACATGAAGAGCGGCGTGGTCCACTGAAGCGGGCTGCGTCCAGCTGGCATTAGAATATCTATCATCAGCCTTGAATACTCAATGGGTGCCGGGGAATTCGGAGCTAGGAGAAAGGCATCCTATCGGTGTCTGCCACGAGCGACTGGTGACATCACTTCAGCCACGTTGTGTGGAGAGTCACAAAGATGTTTAACGTTCACTATGCTCGCGGATTCCCATGCCTAGTCAACAAATCCCGTTTATTTACCTACCTAAAATAGGTACCTTAGGTACCTAGGTAGTTAGTACCCCCATTCTAAGCTATATGGCAGCCTGTAGGTGATGGCTCTATGTTTAAGAGAGTACGATAGAACTGATGTCTGAATAAACAGCTTGCGAATATCATTGAATTCCTCGCCTAAGAAAGAGAATTGAACCCCAGGACGACTATCAATCGCTACATCTCAAGCCACCGTCATGTTGCTGGCATGTGGCTCACCGCAGGAGTGTGCAGCCTCAGGATCTAAAAGGCAACTTTGGACGCCCTTATTTACCATGCTCCGTGAGAAATGAGTTGATCTGCTTTGCAGATATGCGAGGAATCAATTAGGATAACTCTGCATGCGATTGTCCGTCGCTGAGACTTACCGGAGTGTCATTTTTAAAAGATGCCTGATGACCGAGTGAGACATGTACAACAGGCACTTAGCTGCAGCTGGTATTGAAACTTGCTTGCGTGGACAACTCTCATTCCAAATCTTGTAGTTTACCATATAGAGAGGCGTCTTGGGTCTCGAAATACCTAGGCATCTAAGGTAGGTAGTTACCTAGTGAATGCAGAGTTTCTATAACACTATAGAGACACAATGTGGGGAGGTACGACTACTCGCTCTCAATTGAACAGAACCATCCACTCTCTCCAACGTGCGAATCCAACCCCTGAGGCACCCACAGAAAATCCCGCTATCCCAAGCATAAAGCCAACCCGTCGTTTGAGTTTCCTACGAGAGAAGGAAATCGTAAGCAACCTAGCGTTTCTGTCAGCCACGACGGACAATGGCAAAAAGGTCACGGCCGTCTGCATTGAAGAAAATAGCAGCGAAGGGATCACAATTCGGATAACGTCAAACTCAGGAGACCTGTCGGTAGTTACGGCCGGTTTTATGAGGCTTGCGGAAGTCTTGAAGCAGGCTTCTAGGCGAGGTAAGCTAGATTTCTACTGACGCTTCGATAAAACTGATTAAATTTCCAGAGAATCCCAAAACCGAGGACGTAGAGGCTCTTCTTCGGCAAATTGTTAAACTGGATGAATGTCGAATTTTAACAAGACTAAGATCTCGGCATGTGAAAAGCTCTAAGTCTGCAGGAAAACCTGCCCTTGTTCACCAGCTATGTCAAGCCGTCAAGGATATAACCATCCAGCCTAGGAAAAGTCAGCCTAGGAACAGTTTGATAATTGCCAGCATTAAGGCCAAAACAGAGTGTTTGCAAAATCTGTTCAACAAACTAGAAGCGATATCGAAGTTAGATAAAGAGAGAGCTCAAGTGCACGACCTGCTTAGCCTAATTGTGAGAAACGCTTACGAACTCACATCAGCAAGTGACCTTGATAGCGCTTTTCAGAGTTCAAAGCTCAACTCGAATCTGCAGAAGCACTTACCAACGGCGGTTGGCAAGCTTGGCCGGTATTACTCCGCCGCCTTTGAGCTTGTCTGTGCTGCAAGGGACAAGGAATGCCCAGTGTTCCATAGGATCCAGGTAGAGCCTTTCCGGGTCGATAAACCAGCCTCTATTAGCGAGGCAGGTAGGATTCATGCGGAGATACAACTCCTCTTCTTTTACGAATTGTATCCAAGTCACCCGCGACCCAGAGTTATCTGCGCAAGCAAGAGTGCTTGCTATTTATGCAATCTTTTCTTTACTCTCCACGGCAAGTTCTATATGCCTAGAAGCCACGGCAGGATATATGAAAGGTGGATATTGCCGGATTGGCTAGATGTCCCGGCGGAACGGTGCGGAGAGCTAGCCGCCATTACAACCAAATTGAGGACGATTCTAGAGACCAAGATCAAGAAAGCTCCGAAATCGACAAAGGGATACTTCTATCCAAACGAGAGTGTATTACTCCCGCTCGGACAGTGGCCATCATCAGTCACCTTAGGAGCGCTCTCTGCTGCTTCACGGTTAACAGTTCGGCCTCCGTCACAGGGAGCGAAGCCATCCACTCCCTCGCGGAGTAAGACGCCCTTGACACCGCCGAAGACACTGTCGGAGAAGCCCAATAGTTCTCATGGGGAGATGAGATCATGTAATATCATGCTCCGTAAGCAGAGTCCAGCTGGCAGAGTAGTCATTGGACATGAGGAGTTGCCCTATAGTGCACACATCACTGCTGCAACGCCCCCACTACGTCTGAGGCTGGGTAAATTGACTCTCCAATTTGATTTTGGTCACGCATCCCCCTGCCAGTTATTGATGGCGAGGGTAAAAGGTCCCATGTGTAGGTATCAAATTGTCAGGATTGAGGACATTCCCACTGCTGCCGAAATCAAACTTGGTTTGTCTTCGCATGCTTCAAAAGGACTCAACTTTCAATTGCCGATTGCGGGAGAAAAATTCATCTGTATTTCGTTTATATGGGATGAACAGTAGAAAGATACTGTAAGCAAGAAAGCACGCAGAATTTCATCATAAACCCGCAAAGTTCACGATCCTACGACGCAGACGGCCAGCGCGCTATCACAGGCTAACGCTAGCGAAGCATGGGTTTTGCTGCTCGCCCCGCCCCGAACTCTAGCTTTATGCCACGAAACATTGGATTGGTGCATGAGTTTGACTTCCGTGCATATTTTCGTCGGACACGCCCGCTCGGCCAAAATGATGTGGCGAAGGGATGGCCTTTTTTCTCAGGGAGCCCTCAGGAGCTCCCATGAACCATTTACCTAGGCATACGGCGACGCGCCTGCTGTGTGAAAGCAAGTTCCTTCGGCCCTTTCCCCAGGAAAACGTGGAAGCGCGTGAAATATAACTAAACCTTCGCCTGCAGGTGGCCCGCAATCTTTCAAGGAATGCATGCATCGTGAGGCTATAATATCTCAGTCTTAGCCATCCGTGCGGGAGCAAAAGGGAAATATATTACTTTCACCCTTCTGCCACCTATGAATCTCAGAGGGAGGCTGTTATCTTTATTTTCCTTTCTCTAAGCGCTTTCTCTGCGCCAGCCATGGGGTTTCCGTCTAATAAACAGGACCCTGCCATGGGGGAGAAAAGTCCAAGTGGACTACCCGCATACCGAGAAGGCGTTGACGAAGGCGTGAGCGGACCCGAAAAGATCAGTACTGATCATACACATCGCAAGTTAAGGCCTCGACATATCCAATTGATAGGAATCGGAGGCACTATCGGTACTGCTCTCTTTGTGCAGATCGGAAAAGGCCTGTTGAGCGGCGGGCCGGCGAGCTTGTTCATTGCATTCTCATGGTGGTACGTTTGCTCCCATCTACCTCTACCGGGTCCATATCTAGCGAGAACCCGATACCCATCAAATCTTCGAATGACCTGCATCCTCCTGCTTTTTTATACCCCTACCAAATGGAATAAAGCGCCTTTCCAGTTTGCCCTTTAGTACTGAGTTGATGGCACTTGATTAGGGGAAGTCTCGGGATATTGCCATTGAAAGGGAGCCTGGATCTTGACTCTAGCTACTACATTTCTCCTGAAGCTCTTCCAATTGAGGCCAAAATCTTCTATCATTGCTTTTTCTCACCCATCATCTTCATCGAAGTATTTGGATCTCATATATGAACATAGGTGTACCTTTATCTTGGCTATTACAATGTGTAAGATCTCCATTTTTTCGCCCAAGCGACCATAATGTCTCTCAACACACAGAGAAGTCTGCCAATAAGCACCAACGCCCTATTGCAACCACTTCGCAACTCTCTCGACTGCTCTGCGACTATGCCATCATGCGACATATGCCTACGCCATACTTGATACCACGCTCTTTATTATATCACGTGTAAACTGACGATTTGTGATATAGGCATGGCAGAGATGGTAACTTATCTACCGATATCATCGCCATTTGTTCGTTTTGCAGGCCGTTTCGTTGACGAGTCCTTTGGAGTTGCCGTTGGATGGAATTTTTTCATTTTTGAGGCTGCTCTGGTGCCCTTTGAGATTGTGGCTTGCAACTTCATTATACATTATTGGAGTGATGCTGTTCCCGCTGCGGCTATCATCACTATCGTGATCATTCTTTACGCGTAAGCTGGTCTCTAAGTCTCCGCCTAGAAATATAGGATGTGCTGTGCTGACATTCCTGGTGGACAGCCTATTCAACGTTTTTGCTGTCCAGTGGTATGGAGAGTCAGAATTCTGGCTTTCGCTTGGAAAGGTCATCCTCATCGTTGGTGTTCTGTCCTACACATTCGTCACCATGCTCGGCGGCAATCCGTTGCGAGATAGATATGGCTTTCGATATTGGAAGGACCCTGGGCCGTTCGCGGAAACCTATAAAACAGGAAGCCTGGGCAAATGGCTTGGTTTTCTCCAGTGTTTGATTCTAGCAAGTTTCACCATTGCTGGGCCTGATTACGTCTCAATGGCGGCTGGTGAGGCTGAGAATCCGCGAGAAACAATGCCGAAGGCCTATAAGGCCGTTTTCTACCGGTTGACTGCGTTCTTCATGCTTGGAAGTCTGGCGGTCGGTATCAATGTGCCCTTCAATGACCCAACGATGAAGGATGCGTTTACGAAGGACCTCCCAGGCGCTACTGCATCCCCTTATGTCATCTCGATGCGACGACTCCAGATCCAGGTGCTCCCTGATATTGTCAATGCGATGGTTTTGTCTGCCGCTTTCAGTGCAGGCAATAGCTACGTTTATTGTGCGAGCAGATGTCTCTATGGTCTAGCTCTTGAGGGCAAAGCTCCTCGTATCTTCACCCGCTGTGCCAAGAACGGGGTACCCATCTACTGTGTCGGGGTTGTGCTGCTCATTGCGCTACTGAGCTTCTTGCAGGTTTCGAATAATGCTTCTATCGTTCTTCAGTGGTTTGTCAACCTCGTTACGGCATCACAGTTGATCAACTTCTCGGCGATAACGTACACGTATATCCGGTTCTACAAGGCTCTAAAAGCACAGGGCATTTCCAGAGATTCCTTACCGTTCAAGAGCAGGTTTCAGCCCTACCTCGCTTACTATGCTCTAATCGGACCCTTAACTATGGTATTCGTTGGTGGATATACCGTCTTCCTGCCAGGAAACTGGAACATACCGACGTTCCTCTTCTCATATACGATGATAGTAGTTTGCCCGTTGATCTTCTTTGGCTGGAAGTGGTACAAGAAAACCAAATTCCTGAAGCCTGAGGAGGTGGATTTGATCGAGGGTGTGGAGGAAATAGAGGAGTACACCCGAAATTATGTACCAACGCCTCCAAGGTGAGTATCTCCTGCGTCTTCCTGGGTCTGAGGAACTGTAGCTGATATTTAACGTTAGGAACTTTGCCGAGAAGATTTTGGACCTCATATTTTAAGACATGCATTAGTCCCGTAGATTCTATTATATGAATCAGCGCCTCTATAGAATGATATATTTATACATCCATACGGCACCATTGTGGCGTCTCCGAGTTCTATCTGAACCACCAGTTGACCTAGGAAACGATTAGAGAGCTGAATCGCGCGGTCTGCTAGATAAGTGTACTCACGGATGCTGTTACTCCTTGGCCAAAGCCTTTGATGCTATGCCACCACCCTGTAGGGATGAACATGGCATCACCGGCGTGGAGGACGGCTTCATAAGCATCCCCCACAGGGCTGTTGGTGTCTTTGCCGTCCTCTAAAAAGACGGTACTCTCCCCGTACTGCCCAGGGTTGGACTGGCCTCCCCAGACGGCTCTGTCCAACAGCTGTCTCTCCGCGCCCTTCATCATCTCGTTGCCTCTGATAGCGGAACTATGGCCTCCTCCGGTGCCTTTGAGCTCCTCTTTGACCTGCGCGAATACACCGCGTCCGGCGTCGGGTGCCAGCAGCCTGACACATTTGGAACCGGCTAGCTGCACGAACAGATTCGGATTCGGGTCACGGTGTAGAGGAGTATACGTCGGCGCCATGCCTATCCATATATTCGTGTCGTAGACATCGCCCTTCCCGGCCTGCGCAACATAGGCAGGCGTCGGAAAGTCTTCTCGGAGGCAGCCCGGCAGGTCGAGCAGCTGGCACTGGGCGAGGTACAGCTGGGGCATCGGACAGCTGGGGTCTGCGTCCGCATCTGCAGCCGACAAAGACTGCACCGAGCGAGTCCACTGCAGAAACAGGCTCAGCGGCCTGTGTGCGCGTTCGAAGGCATCCCCCACCTCCCCGTTTGCCGGTATCGTCAGCTCCAGCGGGACGTAGCAGTCGCCGTGCTTCTCGAGATACGCATAGTTGAGGTCGCGGGCACGCGAGGCGGACGACGGCGAGAACCAGCGTGAGGCCGCGCGATAGTCGCTGAAGAGGCCGCGAGACAGCACGACCGGCCGCTGGGCCTTGAAGAAGGACTCGCGGAAGAGGGCAATGCTATCCTGGCCCAGCGTCTCGAGCGGGACAAACCGCGATGCCTTCGACAGGGCTCCTTTCATCGCGACCTGCTCTCTCTTCTCTCTCTCTCTCTCTCTCTCCCTCCGCCAGCAAGACAGACGCAGCTATCACGGCAACACCAACACCAACACGATGGCACTCAGATCCGGCCTGGCATGCGCTGCAGCCGGCGATCGCGACGGCCTGCGTCAACAGTGGCTTTAACGTGCCTCGCTCGCCCATCACTAAGCATCCACCGGTCCCGGCCAAGGCGAAGCCTAAAAAAAGATACCAGCTAGCCGGACGCCCCCTCCGCGCGCAACGCTCTTCCACGCTCCTCAGCCCCGGATTGGCCTTCTTCTCGTCAGGTTGGGCCTCAGAGCGACGCCCCAGGATGCGCCGGTGACGCTCGAGACGACCTCTCCGCCCGCAGAAACCCGCAGCCCCGAAGCGAGATGTCCTCGAAGTCGCCTACCGCCGACGGCTATACGCCGACGGGGACAACGACCGACGACGGGAAGCGCAAAGCGGAGCCTAACAGCGGCTCACACACGCGAGCGAAGCGCAATCGTTATATATCTCTGGCGTGGTATGGACGATCTCTCTGCCGGCCAACAGCGTCACTGGGCGAGATGCTGACGGATACCTATCTAGCAATGAATGCAAGAGGCGCAAGATCAAGTGCAACGGCCAGGTGCCCTGTCAGCGATGCGGACACCTTTCTCTGGAATGTATGGAGCGGCGGCTGCATCCTTTGCCGGACTACAGAATCATTGAACTGACAGTATTCAAGGCCTCTACTCGCCGAACTGCTGCAACAGCAGCTTCAAGGACTCCGAGTGCGTATCATTCTTCCAGCTCGAGCATCATGACAAGTCAACGAGCTAACCACGGTGATAATCTACGTATAGTGAATTCCGGTCTATGAAGGATCACATAGAACGACTACAGGAGCAGGTGAACTCGCTCTATGAGAGCATCAATGGCTTCCACCGACAAACGGTGTCACCGGCCGTCGACAATAGCCCGCAGTTGAGCCGGGAACCTTCACGGTCGATGTCATGGCAGCAGCCGGGCCTCGATGCTGACCACAGCGCTCCCATGGCGAAGCCACGATCGCGGCATCTCCGCTTCCATGGACCGACTAGCACTGCTTTCAACTTTGCCGTTGCCAAATCCAGCTTGCAGACAATGGGAATCACTCATATAGACGACGGCACGCAGGAGATATATAACGCGCAGGACGCCACGCCTACCCATACGCCTCCTTACCAGCCAGCCCCAAACTACTTCAGCGCCCAGAACTCGAACAAAGACCCCTTGTTTGCGATCAAGAGGGAGGAGGCCATCCGGCTGTGCAGGGTCTACGACGACGAAATCGGACAGATGTATCCGATGTTCGACATAGAAAAATTGATTACGCAGGCAAACCTACTGTTTGCCTTTCTGGAAGCTGCAGATAGGACTGTGTGTACCGGGCGGGTCAAGTCCAGTGCCGACTGTCTTAACGATGACGATACCGCGATATTGAAAATGGTCCTGGCGATCACCCTCCTACTAGAAGGAAACGGGCAGAGCGAGCTAGGTACCCAGCTGTACCTGAGCATCAAGGATAAGATCGAGGCGAATCTCTGGGAGCAAGGCGATCTGAAGATGATCAAACTCCTTGCTCTTGTGGTTAGTACAAGAATCCCTGGCTATGTTACACGCCTCGCTAACGCGGTGGACAGGCTACACATCACTTCCACACTGACGATGAAGTCCTCGCTTATCGTATGATCGGGCTTGCGGCCCGACTGTGCATCGAAATGGGCCTGCATCGCCGGGATGCCGTTCTGAAACTGTACCACACACCAGAAGACCTAACCGCTGTAAATAGAATTTTCTGGTCTATATATACTATGGATAAACGATGGGCGTTTGGGACCGGACTTCCATTCATCATCCAGGACGACGATGTTGACCCATGCATACCTGATCCAGTAAGTGCTCGCATTCTCGCTTCCGTGCTCTCGCAAAGCAGACAGTTCCCCTTGTGTGACCCCGGAATTAACCGATTGACAGGACGATGGTGTTCCATACCTGAAAGCCATGGTACAGTATTGTCGCATTGCCTCCAAAGTATGGTATTCCGGCTTTGGATCAAAGGTCGATCTAAACATAAAGAGGGAAAAGATGGGCTACCTCGATTACAAGGTCGTGGAATGGATGAAACACATCCCAGACCCTCTGAACTTCTATTCAGTCGATCACGCGCGGAACTCGGAAAGCATCAACCGCCAGCTACAGCGGCTGCGCTGTGTTCTGTACATCCGTGGAAACCACATGAGGATACTCATCTACCGACCGGTGTTGCATTCAGCGACCAGCATAGTCGAAAACATGGCATACGCTCAAACCGTGGTGGAGATAGCGAAGGACACTATCCGCGTCCTCACGGAACTTCACCGCACAACCGACATCTACCGTTCCCAGCAGATCCTTTTCAACTACTTCCTTGTCGGCGCCCTCGTGGTTCTGTTCCTGGCTATATCACACGCGCCTGTCAAATTCAATCGCCAGTTGACGGAGGAGTTCCACATGGCCCTTAACCTTGTGAAGGGATTCAGCACCAAGTCACATGTCTCAAAGAGGCTGTGGAAGATGATCAAGGGTCTGCGTGAAGTGGGTGAAAAGCTCGGGTTGATACCCCATCCCACGCCAGGGCCAGCGGATCCTCATTCGTCCGCAGCAGTTGCGATGGCCGGGCTGGCGGGCCACCAGATAGAAGGACTGCCGGCCTTTACGGGGCATTCGGCCAATGGAGAACTGGGCAATAGTCCCATGAACGGCGTACAGATGAGCAACGAGCTCACGTTCCTCTTCGAGGCCATCGAGAACTACAATGGCTATGTGACGACCTCTGGGGCTGGCGGGATCAACGGAGGCGGCTTTGTTAGCGCGGATCACACCATGGCGGGTTCTGGGGAGGGTATACCCACGGTGCTAAGCAACGAAGGGGAGTTCACCAGGATTATACAGGATCTCTTCTAGGCAGATAGAATCTACGATATCTTCAATATCTTCAACGTCTTCTTGTATCCGTAGGAGAGGCTTACTCATCTCAACACCGCCACGTGACCCGCCCGCGGCCTGAACCTTCGAAAGACGACGAAAAGGACGAGAAATGTCGCTGAGAGCGTGTCGACAGCGTGCGCCTCGCCTGTTCTGTTGTCCAGTGCCATTGTCCAGCCGGCCTTGCGAGAATACCTGCCACGGCGAGCCCGGCTCTCTCTCGCTCTTTTGCCATACGCCTCCGCCGCCTCAGACACAACGCCCGGGATCCCTGTCGCAGCGAGCTCAACCGCTTGTTATCGATACCACGATATTTAACCCACCATATTTTACGGCGTCAGTCTCCCTCGGTCCATCAGACTCGACCGTTGGCTTGTCCGCCTCCGCTCGGGACCTTTAACCCACCGCGTAAGCTCCTCGCGCGAAACCGAAGTCGAGATACACATACCAGGCAGTGGGGGGTAAGGCAAAATCTCCCAAGACCCGCGCGCGCTGAGGTTTTGCGAATTCCCAAAATAGTTTCTCGTCAACAGGTCTACGCAATGGATGAGGTCTCTAGATAGACCTCTCGTTTCACCTCCTTCACCACGCGGCCTCCCGGTACGAACCCTATTCGCGCACGAGGCATTCCCGAAATCTTACCATTGCTCTGCTATAACACTCTCGCCATTTTTTTTTTAATATCTACCAAATTTACCTACCCCTGTCCCCTTAGACGACCACGCTTACGGCTGAAACAAAGCGTACAATGTCGCTACTGTCGGATGGTGCCGGAGAGACTTGGATCTCGTCATACTGCAGCCTGATGGGCCATGAATACTTTGCGGAAGTCTCAGAGGAATTTATCGAGGATGATTTCAACCTGACTGGATTAGGATCCCAGGTGCCGCTATACAAAGAAGCTCTGGAACTTATTTTGGATGTGGAGCCTGATTCAGAAGAAGAAGAGGAGGAAGAGGAGGAGGACGAGTATGAGGAGGACGAAGATATAGTTCTGGGCGACGAACGGACTGCCGACCACAAGAAGACCGCGACCGCCGATAGAAAGCACAGCCGCGTGGCGAGCGACCTAAGCGTGATCGAAAGTTCCGGAGAGTTGTTATACGGACTGATCCATCAACGGTATATAACGTCTCGGCAGGGCATGCAGCAGATGCTAGAAAAGTACCAGCTGCAACACTTTGGGTCATGTCCCAGAGTCATGTGCGGTGGCTGCAAGGTATTGCCCGTCGGCCGATCAGATATCCCCGGAGTCGACACAGTAAAGCTCTATTGTCCCAGCTGCCAGGACATCTACACCCCTCCAAACAGCCGATTTCAGTCCGTCGACGGGGCGTTTTTCGGAACAACGTTTGGCTGTCTATTCTTCATGACGTTTCCCGAATTGGACGTGGCTGCGAAGTCAGAAGCCCCGATCAGCGCACAAACTCAAGCCGCCGGTACCAACGCACGTCGCACCTCTCTAAACAGCACGCCTTCGATGAGCCCCTCGCAGCCTCTCTCCAATCAGCCTACTCAACTCAACGGCTTCATGGTAGCTAACCTTGCGCCTGGCTTGGGCTTCGGTAAAATATACGAACCCCGGATATACGGGTTTAAGGTTGCGGAGCGCGCCAGGTCCGGCCCGCGAATGAAGTGGCTTCGAATGAAACCGCAAGACATTAATGAGCTGAATGAAACCGGAATTCACCTGTCTGGACGCCCAGCCAACACCCCTGGCGACGATGAAGATGAGGAAGATCAGGGCGGCAGGGATGCAACGCTAACCGTCATCAACCAGCGTAAGAAGGCTCCCATCCGTCGACGGAGGGTAGTTGCACCGCATGATACGGACGCGATGGACATGAACGGGGACAAAGGCGGCTAGATCGTCGAGCACGTAGGTTTTTCCCCCTTAACGGCGACTCGACGCACCCTCCGCCCTTTGCCACTAATTTCTTTGCAGGCATGACGATTTGCTAACTTGAAACAGGACGCCCTTTGGCCAGTCGTCTTCAAGACCCGCCGTCGGTCGATTCCGCTGCATTAACCGCCAAGTTTCATGTTTTGTTTCTTGTTCTATTTTTTTTTTATTCAACATCTAACTATTGATTGACCCGCGTTCACGCATCGAGAGAGGAGTTAAACCATGTTCGATACCGTTTTCCATGTCTATGTCGAGTATATGAATATTGAAGGAAAAAGAAACATACTCCAGTATACACATACAGTTTATCTCTCCTGACCTATCTTCACACCGGTTCTCCCCCACGCCGGCTAACGGAGTAATCACCGGCGACTGCACTGTACTTGTTTTTTTCTTATTCTCTCAGCGGGATTAACTAGTGTAGCGTGTTCAGCCATGATGCGCCTCCCGCGCTCACTAGCGATCCCGTCACGCCGTTTAAAAACCGGGGCCCGCGGCGTCCAAGAGATGCGGTGTCGTGCTCCGCGTTCGGCGTGCGTGCGGATGGCGCTCTCTAGCTCGTCTTCCATCGGGGATCAGATATTAGTACCATTCTCCCAAGACCAGGACTTCGCACTGGTAGCCCACAACGGCAAGAAGTAGAGAGGATTACGACCTCTGCTTGACGCTCCTTTGCCTCCTCTGGGCCCTGCTGACGACTCCCCCGCCTCTAATAGAGTTCCAGAGGCGGTGTGGTTGTGAAGCTGCAGCGTTATCAAAGTAGCTCTGTAGTTAGATTAAGGAGCTATCAGAGAAGAAGCGGTATTGAACGACGAAATGCCTAAAACCACCGAGCTGTACAACGCTGCCTGACCTCTCAGAAGACGCGATCCAGCGACAGAGCCTCCTTTCCAGCCGTCCCAAGGCGCCCGTCCGCAGATCCAGTTGTCCCCGTTGCCCTGATGAGGCTGAATCTGGCTGCCAGCCAGTCGAGTGCTGTTCTGGCGCAGCCTGCACCCCTCCCCCCCCCCGAAAGGCAGCCAGCTCGCACCGTATTCTACGGCACAAATTAAGCCCGTCGTGGCTCAGCTTCACGCCTAGCAACGCGTTCCAAGCGCACTGGCCGGCCGATAGCCTGTATCGTTAGTGAGGTAGTAGATAGTCAGAGTAGGCGGGCCAGCGCGCCCTGCACCAGTAAGTCGTCGCATTTCCTCGGATACACGAGCCAGCATATCAGCAGCCTCTATACCCGTTACGGCTGGGCATGGAGAGAACAAGGCTCCTCTAGGTTTGCGCTCTTGGTTCAATGAGTGCTTCGGGATGGGCCTCCCGACGTCAGGGTGCTTGCTGAGCGTTCAGCCTTCCGGCCAACCTTCTGATGCCCTTTTTGCGGGACATGGGTAGGGGCCCTATGTACTTCTAACGGTACCTCCCTCTTGATCTATATATAGGACCCCTTCGATCTTCCTGGGACGGACCTATATGCGTATTTTTGTATACACTTATATAAATGCCTGGGTCGAATCCGCTAGACATCCTGTCGCTGCATGCTCGAGTGGATATCGGTCGCCTGCTCATCACATCCTCACTCCTTCTAGGTTTCCCCATACCATCCACAGCTCAAAGCCGCTAGTTGAAGCGATATGGATTGCCAGAACAACCCCCGTTCAGCCCGCTGTCAAGATTCATACGTCTCGAAGTTCTCTGTTAGAAGCGCATTCAGCCCCCATGCCCATCCTGATGAAGATTGGACGAAGATATCAGACCTTGCTGAAAGGCGCCGGCTCCAGAACCGAATTGCCCAAAGAAGCTATCGTGAGACCCCTTTTTCTTCTACATATCATAGTTTGGTGTAGCTGACTACCAAATTTCAGGCAAGAAGCTGAAGAAGCGACTAGAAGACCAGCAAAGACAAGCTACTTCTTCTCCCGAGCATTCGCCAGATGAAGGAGAGAGAAGCCCGGTTAAGGAGGAGTTCTTCCAAGCTGAATCGAGCGCCGAGCAGCCCGCGGTAATCGAGAGTAGATTTACTGCTCGAATGAGAGCGCCATCCTCGAGCTCACCACCTGCCAACTTCCAGTTAATGCAGGTAAATCCTGTCTACACCAACCCATACGACACCACTCAGTACATGAATTCAACACCCATGCTTCCAGTCTCGCCCTATGCCACATACCCAGGCAACACGCTGCCTGCACCGTACTCTGAGGTCATTCCGAATATATATGATAACCAGCCGGGTCACCCTGAAGCCAGTCACTTTTACCCAGCTTCCCAACCGGAGGAATATCGCGGTGTTGATATCAACGGTTTGACACACACCGACTTCACTACAAATTCCGCCGTTGCAACGACCACAGCAACAACTATGTCACCGTACATGAGGACATCGGACCCGGTATACCACTATGGCTACACAGACATGTATCCTATGTCTGGAGCAGGTGGTACCGGCCCAGGCTCAGGGAGGTACTAGCCGAATGACTGATGACGTTTCTTTCCATCGATTTCCTTCCAGTTTCCTTTTGGTTAGCCTTAGAGACGACGATCCTTTCCTTTCAGCCAAGTCATACGCTTCCTGTACATAGTCTGATAGACCAACTCAGTCTTGTTTGTCGATACAACGAGCTCTGAAACTAACGTGAACTAAAAGACGTAGATTGATACCCGAAACCTTAACTTGGGCGGGCCGATGTGTACCATCGACCAGGGAGTGCTGCATCCGGTGGGGAAACACTCTCTTGGACATACCAAGGCTGGGTAAGCATTGTGGTCCAGATTCAAGCTAATTAAAGCTCCAGCCAAGAATGAATGACGCCGGGGAGTCGGGGACGCAAGGAGTTATGGACTCTGGAGACGGAGACAAAAACGCCACAAAAGGCGACTTGTGTTGCAAAAATCGTCGTATTTTAATCTAACTGGAAATCAAGGGCCACGGCGGCGTTGGAACACACGGAGAAGGCCCCAAGGCCCACAGTGCGAAAGGTACCACAGACCGACAGCTCGTGGCGCCTAGTCCGTATACTCTTAGTTAGAGATCGAGCCGGTCGGGCTGCGGGAGGAGACATGGGTCGACCGACTATAGTTAGCACATCGTCGAGGTCCATGATCCCCCAGCTTTTCCGACGTGCTGCAACGGCTTCTGTCTCGTCCCTGTCAGGCTAGCAGACGCACCATCCTGCTAGTCTCATGTGATTCAATCGGGGTGGTTCGTGCTGACGCGGGAACCATCAGGGGTGAACCAGGCATCCTGTTGGGTTTCGTGCATAGCTGTCTCGTATCGACGACCATGAGATGGGAGAAGCTAGACTAGTGACCACCAGAAACCGCGTCCATGCTTAGTGTCAGAACGGAGCACTTGCAGTCCATGAACTTGAGAGCGACATGGTCCAGGCCTGATAGCTGATAACTCTCCCACAAAGGAGCCACGCCCGCCCATTCCAGCTGGGAGATCTTCACCCCTGCAGCCTCGTTTTTCCCTCCTCGTCGTAGGTCATTACCAGGAGGGTTATAATTAGCTGTTCAAATAGCTAGTTAGTCGGGATACGAATGTCTTCCAAGTTCCGCGTTTGCGCAAGGTTTGAGTTGTTCGACGTACCTATAGGCCCAACCATTAACCAGTTATGGATTAAGAATGTCTTCGTTCCTTTTTCATGGCGGTTTTGGCCTGCTCCCATACGGTGAAATCGCATCGTCGCAATTCCGCACTCGCATGCACGCCAAATCCGACTTGCTTAAATCCGACGTGCGAGGTGCGGAGTAAAAACACTCCGTTTGGACGTAACGACGGAGTAGACGCAACAACTGCAGCGTCTAGGGGGTCACTCTCTCAATTTACTTCCGCGTTTCATCGGTTTCCTTAGGCTAAGCAGTGAGATGGATGTGCAGGCAGGGTCTTCGTATCCAGCGTGTCCACCATCAGCGCGGTCTGCTTCCTTTTCTTCGGTCATGATATCGTCCTGAGAATAGTTATGCGCCCGCTCCTTGCAACGGCTAAGACTTCTGCTTCTCCGTGCGCGAGGGGGAAGTTTCTCACGGGATCGGTCGTGACAATAGGATTTTTTATGCATAAGTCGAAGTCGAAGTCCAAAAATAGGCCTGGAGCCGCCAATTCGCTCATCCCGCGCTCACGCAGCAAAATCATCCAACTGCTATAAATAACACAAACGCAACGACTCCTCCCCCCATCCATCAGTGATATCCAGATCTTGGCGTGCTGGATAGCTAACCATTCACAATGCACAGACTCGACGCCGTCCCAGATCGCCTCTGCCAGGATCCCGCTACAGACCGCTCATGCTGAACATTTCAGCGGCAGCGAGCCCGTCGACGTGGCATGCTGTTCGTATACCGTACCATCATCATCATCACCCTACAGTACGGTCTCCTGCCCGTAGAGTTCACTAAATTACCATCAGAGTGTAAATTCCCCACGCGGGACCGACAGACAACTGGAGGTTTGGCATGGTTCAACTGCTTGTAACTGCTCTATGAGGCATGGATTGAGATGGTAAGCAGGGCCAAGGTACTGCTGCTAAGTCATGTGTATGTATATCTGTGTTGTATTCGTTAGACTATTTTCATCTATTGACTGTCCCTTTAGATCGTTTGCGTTAACCGGCTGTGTCTGGGTCTGGAATGTAACCTGCCCTCTCGCCTCTTCGCCCTAAACCAGCAAAAGAAAAATGATAGTCTAGGTAGTATCGAATCTATCCCGTGTCTACTATGGCAGACATAACTGCTGCTGAAACGAAGAACGCTTGCAGTCTTAATCTAATTGCTCTCCGGCACCTACTCCTGTTCCAAGTTGTTACCTTGGGGGGAGACAAAACTCTCACACTTTGACGCTATTTGCCGCCAAAAATTAGCGGGATTATCCATGATGGTAGAAAGAAGGGAAATTGGTGGGCGGTGTATATAATTACCTCCATTCATGCTCCACTTCACCATACTGGATTTCTTCAATCCAGTTTTTCATCTCGAGCGCAATCTTACCTGCCTCCTCACCCTTCTTCAATCCGCAGTCTATCTTCTGTCCCTTCCAGCTGATGTCACGGACTGGGCTCACGATGGCAGCAGTACCGGAGCCGAAGGCTTCGATGAGTCTACCGTCACGGGCGGCTTGTGAAATCTCTGCCATGGTGACCTTACGTTCCGCGACATTCCATCCCCTTGGAGTGAGTCTCTCCTTGGCCAGAGTAAGGACGGAGTCCCTGGTCACGCCTTCAAGAATGGTGCCGTCCAGCGGAGGGGTCAGGAGCTCATTTTTACCGGTTTCCTTGTTCTTCATTGCGATAAACAAGTTCATGGTTCCGACTTCGGTGACGTATTCCTCCTCACCGAACAGCCACAGGTTCTGCTGGAAGCCACGGGTTCCGGCCTCCATCTGTGGGACAATGCAAGGGGCATAGTTTGCACCGAGCTTCTTGTCACCGACACCGCCTGGCCAGGCACGGACGGCGTAGTCAGTGGCCTCAAGGGAGACAGCCTTGAAGCCGGTTGGGTAGTAGGGACCGACAGGGCTGGCAATTACGAAGAGGAGCGCAGATCCCGGGGCGGCGACTCCCAAAGATTCTTGTGTTCCAATCACAGTTGGTCTCAGATAGAGAGAGTAGCCCCGCTCGCTGACGAAGGTTAGCACGGCCAGCTACATGCAGCACGGACAAAGAAGAAAAAAGACAGCAGTTTTGTCATACCTTGGGATGAATCTGCCGTCCAGCTTGACAAGGTCACCAATGAGTTTCGTCATGACTTCGGGATCAAAGGTAGGGAGGGCAATGCGCTGGGTGGACTTGTTGAGTCTCTCCATGTTCTTGTCAGGCCTGAACAGGCGAATAGAGCCATCCTTGGCCTTGTAGGCTTTCATACCCTCAAAACACTCAAATGCATAGTGGAACACGGAGGCTGACGGGGCCAGACTCAGATTGCCATATGGCACAATGGTTGGAGCTAGCCATCCATCCTTGATGTTCCACTTCACCTGGAGCATATGATCTAGGGTTGGTGATTAGCATTATTCCTG
This sequence comes from Onygena corvina, assembly GCA_000812245.1. Lineage (NCBI taxonomy): Eukaryota > Fungi > Ascomycota > Eurotiomycetes > Onygenales > Onygenaceae > Onygena > Onygena corvina. Next base: position 43,954 of record JWPT01000188.1, read on the forward strand.
CATTTCAGCCGCATAGGGATTGGTGGAGAGTGTACCGGTGAAGGTGGCTCCAAACACGAGGTCTTTGTTCTGCTGCAGCTTCTTGAGTGACTCAGCCTTTGTGATGGAGAGCTTAGAGTAGTCAATTCCGGGCAGGCCATCGCTTCGTGAGCGGGCGGCACTAAAATTTCTCTGATATCTGCCAAACCTGGTCATGACAGGGCTCTTTGGGGTGGTCATTGCGCTGAGAGTTCGGTTTAATCGAGCAAATGACTTCATAACTGCAAGGATAAAGCAGGACGGCCGACCAAGGGAGAGAGGAAACAACTTCAACAACGGCCGGGGCGAGTATGCGCGGGGCCCAATGGCTAATATATGGACGGACAACGGGTGACTCACGTAAGCTGGACACTCTCTGAGACTGGCGAAGGTTGGCGAGAGATTGAGCCCGCAGAGAGAAAGGCGGAAGATAGGGTGAAGGGCGACGCTTAGCCGCGGGTCGCCTTTTCTGGCCAATCGGAGCGCGGCGTTGGACCCTGTTGCCGATTTCGGGACTCGGCTCGGCCCTTTGTTTTTCCTGGTCCCGGCCGAGATTCACATCACATGACTCAATTATGGGTCTTTTGCTCTTGGCAGCACATGACTCGGTCACGTGTAAATGCACGGGCCCCCATTTATTCCTTTAAACCTCCAGGGAACAAAAAAACGTAAGTCAGACAGACGAGACCTAGTTAGCGGCAAGGGGTGCATCACTATCAACGTCTCCCTCGTTACCAATCCTATATGCAGTACTCTTTGCGGGCACGGCCCTCGATTCTCCCGGCAGTTTTGTTTTAGACACAGCACGCTTGCCGCGCCACCAATCCTTGCCCCGATCTGCTGATCAATGTCTGGCCCCAAGTGCATGTATTTCTAGCGTAGATACAGGATATCTAAGCACGCGGGTCTATACCAATATGCCCATTTTATATTAAGCGGCCTAACAGTGACCTTCCCGCTATCATGTTTTCCTCTGCCCTCAAGTCATTCTCTTCGAATATCTCTAGTAACTATCAATTCTCGCCCAGCCCCTCCTTCATATCCGGGCCATGGAAGGTCCACGATGGCAAGAAGAAAAATACCGGAACGGCTGTTTCAATCTTTATCTTTGATCGGAAGTCCCTGGATCCGCGGACCGGAGGTCTGAACTCACGATCAAACTCTACGTCGCTGAAAAAGATCCACGAAGAGGTCGTTGACCGGTTAAGGCGAGAGGCAACAAACCTTGCCCGGCTGAGGCACCCCTCCATTCTCCAAATCATTGAACCAGTGGAGGATACACGGAATGGTGGTTTGATGTTTGCGACCGAGGCCATCACGGCATCCTTATCCGGGTTACTTCAAGAGAAGACGGACCAGGAGGCATCCAGCCGCGTCGGGGGCCGGGGCAGCCGACATATGATTGAAGAGGCTGATGGCTCCCGGCGGAGGCGAGAAATTGAAATTGATGAGCTCGAGATCCAGAAGGGCCTCCTTCAGATAGGAAAGGGCCTTGAGTTTTTGCATGAATCAGCTAAGATTGTGCATGGCAATCTCACACCCGATGCCATCTATATTAATGCAAAATCAGACTGGAAGATATCGGGCTTGTCTTTTGCTGGACCTACAAGTCCAGAAACGCGGTCGCCATTACCGCCTCTTGCACTGTCTGAGGTCCTACACCATGACCCTCGGTTGCCCAGCTCAGTGCAGCTTAACTTAGACTATACGTCCCCTGATTTTGCCATGGACTCGAACGTTGTCCCCGCCGCGGATCTATTCTCCCTTGGGCTCATAATCATAGCCCTCTATAACTCGCCCCACCTATCACCCCTGCACACGAACAACAACACAAACACTTACAAAAAGCTGCTCAGCTCCGCTTCCACGATACCCTCACAGTCAAACTCTTTTCTTTCTTCCGGACCAATACCCAAAGATCTCGCAAATCATGTTTTGCCGAAGCTTATCACAAGGAGACCGGCTCAGCGCATGAACGCGTCCGAATTTCAACAATCACCCTACTTCGACAACGTTCTTGTTTCCACTATTCGCTTCTTGGACTCTTTTCCTGCCAAGACTCAAAATGAAAAATCCCAGTTCATGAGGGGATTGTCCAGAATCTTACCAGAGTTCCCAGCTTCTGTCTTAGAACGTAAAGTTCTTGGGGCTTTACTTGAGGAATGCAAGGACCGCGAACTGCTACCACTTATACTCCAAAACGTTTTCAAAATATTGACACGCATTCCTTCAAGGCAGCGAGTTGTTACAGACAAAGTCATTCCTCGGTTAAAAGAATTATTCCTTAGTCAGAGTGGCAAAGGGGCTGTTACAGAACGAGACGCCAGTAAGGACGCAGGGCTGATGGTTGTTTTGGAAAATACACAAGTTCTTGCCGACAACTGCTCCGGTAAAGACTTCAAAGAAGGTTCGTGATTCTTCCTCACCAGACCCTGTTTTTATTCTTGCTAACCGTTTCTTATAGAGGTGATACCTCTGATTAACTTGGGGTTGGAGTCCCCGACGCATTCATTAATTGATGCGTCTATGAGATGCCTCCCTGTAATGCTGCCTGTTCTTGACTACTCAACAGTGAAGGATGAAATTTTTCCTCCCATTGCATCCGTATTTGCCAAAACCAACAGCCTTGCTATTAAGGTACGAGGTTTAGAAGCTTTTTATGTTCTTTGCGGTGGGCCAGCCAAGGCCAACCAGTCCACAGACGACCTTTCTGGAATCATTGCAGACCCTCAGCCAGTCAAGTCAAGTTCTAGCTCGATTCTCGACAAATACACCGTTCAAGAGAAACTAGTCCCATTACTAAAAGCTGTTAAAACTAAAGAGCCGGCCGTAATGGTTGCAGCTTTGAATGTGTTCAAGCAAATTGGGCAGATGGTAGACATCGACTTTGCCGCGCTTGAGGTCCTTCCGATCCTATGGAGTTTTGCCCTTGGACCACTTCTTAACGTTCAGCAATTCTCATCATACATGGAGCTTATAAAGTCGCTCTCTGCAAAAATTGAGCACGAGCAGACTAAGAAACTGCAACAGCTTTCATCTAGCAATGAGGGTGCTGGGTTTTCTAAGAATCCGGCTTCTCAAATGGGCGGAATTTCTCCCATGAACACTGGTGCCGAGACTGGCGGGGATAAATCTGATTTTGAACGGCTCGTGTTAGGAAGAGGCAAGTTGCCAGTCACCCCATCGGACCCATGGGGTGAGCTAGGAGACGCTACTTCGTCCAAGGTGCAGGTCTCAGCCCAAACAGATAATACACCACAATTCTCATGGTCTAGTAGCAACATCGCTACAAGGCAAGTAAATGCCAGTCTGTCAAAACTACTCGCAAATTCACGATCGATCACGCCGGACATGACTATCAGCTCATTTCCAACACTCTCTCTCGGGCATACTAATCCTTCCTCAATGTCTACCCTCCAACCGCTCACACCACAAACCTCCCAAAACTTGAACCACGGCAATAACATGATGGGTAGCAACTTTAATTCTCAGCGAAATTCCAGCCCCCTTGCATCGTCCGGCACTAATTCATTTAACATACCTATGATCGGGGCTCGACCGACCAACGGTGGCAGTAATTCATGGCAGACCCAACAATCTCAATCAAACACAACTACGCTCTCTCCATACACTATCGCCCCACCCCCGCCGACTAACAGCCAATTTCAATGGAGTTCGAATAATAGCAAAGCAACTTTTGCCGGTCTGAATTCGCCTCCCGCCCCGAGCTCAAACGTCCAACAGAAGCTGGGTCTTGATAAATATGAAAGCTTACTCTAACTTTTTTGGCTGGAAGCTTTAAACTCCCTGAAGGAATCTCTCGTCGCCCTTCTCGAGTATAACCTACGGGGTCTCCTTGCAAAAGGATATTATTACATAGCAATTCGATGAATGATGAATGCCGCTAGGAGGCGCGAAACTCTTATACTTTCAACCCGGCCATGAAGTCAATAAAAACCCTTTATAATCAATTACCTATCATATAGGCATCAGTCTCTGGCGTCCTGGACTACATATACTCACAATCTTCTTTACCAGGGGCTGATAAATTTTCTACTTAGATGAGTTTACGCACATCTTGGGCATGAGAGAGTTTATAAGAACTACCTTTGTCATCTAAGTGCATAATTTTGATCATAGCCGTGTGTATTTGTAGTATAATCTGTAGAATACACTACATGAGTGAAAGGCGCCGTATGGATGTGGAAAACTAAGTTTTGGGTAGTAGGCCTCCTCCGCCTCTCTACCATGTAATTCGATATAACCTCACACTGAAGTTTCATACCATTTATTTTGACTAGCGCTTACTAGCTGTTTCTAGGTGCTTTGCGATCGACCTTTGTGAGTAAGATTAGCGTGATTGACGGCTTTAGCGGTAACAATGACTAGACATCCTCCACACGCCGGCGTTTACGAGACTTCTCCATAGTTGCTATACTGACTATTTTGAATCCCTATACAATTCGTTAGAAGCAGACATCTCACTTGAATTGGGAACTCACATCAAATCCCACCTCTAAACCTTCAATACGTTTGGAGGCTAGGAGCTCTTGCGTTTCAAAATTGCTATCCAAAAGCCCTATATATCTCGACTTACTACCAGAGCAAGTGACAACTTGAATTCCATGAAGCCCAGTGGGCCCCATGGATAATACAAACCCATTTATTCCTGTTGGTTCCATATACCAGTCGAGAGTATCTATGCACGGTGCCTCGCCTCCCAATGTGTATCCTAAGCAGATTTCTGGGCCCTTTGCCGGGATAATACGCAGACCTGAAACTAATGGTATTGCCACGTTTGACAACGTGGTGACGACCATTTTAGAAACCAAGTCTGGAATTGCAGTTCGTTGGGTATAAAATCGCCCACAGCCATTTTCGATAGAAACCGTCGAATGAGGCTCCTCTTTGAAATCTGCATCGTACCAAAATCTCCCTCGTTTTTCAATCCAAATCTGGAGATCTTCACCTTCGCAGATCGTGCGTAAGCCTGCGCCATCTTGCCGGCCTAGAGAGATCAGCTCTGATAGGGGCGATGATATGAGATCCCAGATACGTTTCCGATTTTGCAGTTCAAGTGAGTCGTTGAAGATAGAGTCCACTTCAAAGTAAAGCCATCTCCAGTCAAGTCTATGCTGTATATACTTAGTCTCGAACAAAAAGCCTACTTCATAGTATCGGTTGAATTTCGAGGCCCAAAACGACTGACTTAATCGGAAGGGAATAATTTCAGCTAGGCCTTTTGACGCCCGAGCCAGAGACATCGCGTTGTCCCTAGTCAGGAAAGTGACTATATGCTCCAAGAGCTCTAGAATAAGCAGTATGATGCTCGTGGTTGTATGTCTTGACTTACCGATACACCTGTTGACCAAGCCGTCAAAGCCGCATAGATCCACCGATGAGTAACCTTCGCTAAGTAGCTAGCTGGTCCTTAATTCCAGTCCAAGCAACTGCTGGATAACTAGAGAATTTCAGCAGTCCCAGTACTCTGTGGTACATTCATCCGTAGGAGTATATAAGCAGTGACACACCGAGTTTTGATCGACCAGGGAGAACCAACAAACAAGCCAAGGTAAATAACTAACAGATCGTCGATCAGGCCCTGGCTGTGCCTCTGGTTCCCAGGGCACAATACAACTTCGTATCTACTTTCCATGTAGAAACAGCCAACGAGCGAAATACCGTAGGGTCGATCAAAGCCGTTGTTCAAACCTTGCGATGGCTGCTTCATCGTACAACTTTAACCTTCACCCAGTCTCGATTAAAAAGAAGAAAGCAGAACACTGAAGGAAGAAGTCCACCGCGTGGACGCTTAGGTAGTTATATAAGCCGCAGGATCCGGCTTGAGAGTAGGGTGGAACATGCTGCCTCTGCCAATCGCTTAGCCTAACATGTTCACTAGTCAAGAAGCAATCGGGCCTCACCTGCAGGTCTAGGCTTGATTGCGAACGCCGGTAACCGTACGGAGCATATACCTTAAAATGATCACTGTGAAATGAGTCTCTATCTTCACGCCACTTCTCCCCCAGCAGCAGTGAGCAATACTCGTGAGTGGTGTGGTTGGCTAACATCCATATCTTCATACTCCAATAGCAAGCTTGACTGGCCAAGTGGGAGCAAGAAAGCGCCCTTCGACCTCGCCTACGATATGAGGAACGGGAACATAGTTACACATGCGGGCAATAGGGTTCTAGTAACTTGCGGCGCAAGGAATCTCGATCATCGGGATTCTCCATAGAAAATCGTTTAAGTTATCCATTACTCAAAATAGGAACCCTAAACCGAAGTATTGACTACCTAACCTGGGTATAAGATGGCTTCAGTGATTCATCAAGCACAATGAAACTTAACTTAACCAGGCGGCTCGAGCACTGCGCTATCGCAAGAGTGAAGAAAAAGGGTTTGACGATAGTTTTCGACAAAAGAGGCAGCTAGTAGGTGCGGAGCGGATACGGAGACGGCAAATTTGTGAGGTATCTGAATGACCTACGGCTGGTGGACGACATAAGGGGCTTCTGAGAGATAAAATAAACTGATCTTCGACACAAGGGTAGTGGGCCTCAGAAATCGACTCACCAAATCCGGGAACATTCCTAGTACTCCCTAAGAGCGATCGGACCCTTTAAATTCATCTGCACCTGGGTCCAGAGTAACAAACCTTAGAATGCTACTTCAAAGCGAATACCACCGAACTATGAAGACGAAACATACAAGGCACTTGTGGTATCCGCAGCGATATTAGATCAAAAAGGCCATGCTAAGCCACGAATTACCACTGATCACAAGAACGCTTGGATCTTGCATACCGCCTGACCGTAGGGACAATCAACCCCATTATGGGCATGCCTTCCTGAATCCGAAAGTATAGTTGTGTTTTAGCGGTGAGAGATCAACTGAAAGTCCGGGGGAGGGGCATCAGCCTATTCTTTACATCTCTCTGACGCTCTTTAGAGAGGGGGTACATGAAGACTTAGGACAGATCCCTATGGACTTTCCTTAGCCAAAAGTCAGTTATAGTGTCTGTAACGGGGCTCTCGACGACTTACCAAAAAGGGGGGGTTTGTCGGCATACGAGACCGTATACACATGATAGCGGTTGGCGGCCAGGGTGAAACCTGCTATCCAGTCACTGCCTAGCCTCCAAAGTCGCATGCAAGGAGCACGGAATAGTGGCAACGTAACTCGAACTCCTGGTCCCGACAACCGATGTATTCCCCATATACGATTCGTGGGGCTTGTTAGTTACTCAAGTCAGAAAGACGGGGTTGGAAACGAGGTTGGCATTTTGGTCTTCCCACACTCCTTGCCCCGTGGTTCCCATACATTCCGTAGTTTTAGGCTTAAACGGTGCTCACAATGATTTTGTCGCAAGAATTAGAAATAATGGCGATAGAGCCATCACCTCTCTCCACGGGGCCTCCTGGTCATCATTTAATTCGTTAGCTCCTCGCCATTAACAAGAAGCAAAAAGCAAGAAAGCTGAGAGAGTCACCGTGAAGGCCCCGGCAATTACATTAAACTGCAAATTATTCCCGTGCCTTCCTGCATGGTGCATATTCCCTGTTTCCGATATGGCCACTAAGTGCGTTAGCCGGATAGGCAGGGAGGCTTGCATTGACTAGGCGAACGGCAATACACAACGCCAAATGTGAACCCTCTCTGATTGGCCATGGAACTGAGGCACGGCGAACTGAGGCACGGCGACCAAAAGGGAACTCAGCCTTTTTGAAAAAACAATTATGTGAGTGGGTGATTGATTCAGCCGATGGATGGGATCCTGCTACCGCCGATGCGCGAAAATGAATCCTTGCTGCGGGTTGATCCGCTGGCTTGAAAACGCCAACACCCGATAGCGCTGGTATTCCGGAAATCGAGGAAACAAGTGCATGCACCCTAAAGAAGGAAAATCTGTCCATACTGACAAAGCAATGTCATGCGCTGGCCTCTGTGATTCTGAGTTTGATAATGGGCAGTCGGGAGTCCGCTTATTGGGCCTCCGGTAATATTCACCAGGTTGATATCCCATGTTGACGGGATTAGCGGAATCACTGAGAGAGTGTTACCAATATTTCGAAAAAAAATCAGTTGAACAAAATGAAGGTAGTATGGTCACGAACGTAAAGGCTGGGTTGACGTAAAGGCTGGGTTGTATCACGGCGCTCGAAAATTCACCTTTTTTTCTCCCACTGGCTATGATAGCGATAGCAGTAAGTACTCTGTAAAGGCTATAATAATATCAGAGTGAGCATGAATAATAGGTTATGAGTTGAAGCAGACGTCTTTGAACCACTCGGAGATGTTGTCACACCCGCCAACCTGACCCATATTGACTGCATTGCAGAATAACAACCACGCGGGGATGGTTGCCGTGAACAACCTGTTGGGTAAACCGCCCCGGATGTTCTCCATTTTCTGTCATTAACTTCTCATATGAACAGGTCTTTCCCGGAGTGACAAATGTCAAAACCCTGCCCGAGCGAGCCCCATTTCCCCATCTTCTTGCGGTGTAGCAGCCAATACATCCCTTGCCTTCCAGGGTGGTCGTTCCGATGGAGTGGTTACCGATCAGCATGGCCGGAGTGCAAGACCGACATTTGAGGTATATTCTGTCAATACTGAAATATGGGGGCAGGGGATGTCAAATTTTTCCGAGCTTTCCAGGCTCGCTGTTTGGTCGAAACCGGGGTAAACCTAGCTGCGCACGATAAATAGAATTTATATTGCTTTTCTGTAACATGCACTCGAGGTCTATGAACTTACTGCGTCGTGACGTTGCTCTATATCTGTAGAATTTGCGAACCCCCCTTTCTTGTCAAATGAAGTTTAGAGAAACCAATCAGGGCTGCAAAGTACGCGGAAAGATGTGTAATGTTTGCTATCAGAGACCTATTGTCGAGGTTCTGAAATTGTCGAGTCCGAGTGATATAAAGAGGCAGGGTCGGCCTTGAATTGCCGACCCTAACTATTTCAGAGCTAGCCACCTTTCTTTCCAATTCAACCCCTTACCACTGGGTACGATCTTCATCTAGCATTCTTTCTCAGGATTGAGAGACAGAAAGACCTGGAGTCCAGCTCATTTATAAAAACCCGCTTTGCTGTCAACTGACCCAATTCATCGGGAAGAGAACATGTCTGCACCTGTCGGTCCTCGTGCATCAAAGGAGGACTTTATGCGGGCGCTTGGCTTGGACGCAAATAATCCTCAACATGAGCCATATTACCGTGCTATGAGGGTGAGTGCTCTGGCGGATTGATAGATCAGTGGGCTGCTGTCGTAGTGCCATAATGCAAAAAGACTGGGATGCGAACTATGCAGTGTTGCTGATGATTCCACCTACCCAGGATGAAGCCATTGTTGTATACAACCTGATGCATCGAAGCAACTCGGACTTGCTAGACAATTATCGGGCTGACCCAAATATGCGGCCGCCATTTTGCTGGCACTATATCCGTCCCGACCGGCAACGGTGGGGAGTAATGGAGATATGGAGGAATTCGGGGCCTGTAACACGGCCTTTATTCGATCGCGGTGCTACCCATGGGGAGTACGGGCCTAACTGGGTGACTGGATGGCTGTTGTACAGCGTATTTCGTTCAAGGGATATACGCAATAACCGTCATCGGAACCAGAACAAAAAAGATGCTGGTGGTGGGAATGGTGGAGGCAGTTCCGGTAACCCAGTCTCATCCATATGTCATACTAATTATTTAAGATTTGTTGGACATGAAATTGCTAACTCGGCGTCACTGGTGGACCCGGCTCCAATGGAAAGGCTCGAAAAGTCCCCCGTCAAGTGCTGAGCCACAGACAAAGTCGACTTATTACGACCCCGTTAGACATGGAAATTGACTTCTCTCTAGCGTTCGTATATCAGCATGTCAAGCGGGCCGGGCGGCTAACATTGCAGGAGAAAACCTTCATAGATTGAGAATCCTTTATTTCCTTTGCATCATTCGCTCACCAAGTTATCCTTTTCGGCGCTTTTATGGAATTCTTTAGCCTATGCTGGTGTTTTTTATTCTTCCTTGAGTTTCCGTTTATTTGTCGTGTGCCAACTCCATTTCCTTGCGTTCGCTAAATTGGGTTTATCGACGACCGATACCTTTCCGCATAAGACAGTAAGGAATGGAGGGCGGGACAGATAAGAGGTCCAGAGGGGCAGTCCGGAATTTAGCCACTCATCCTGCTGGGAGAGAAGAAACTGCAACCTGGACTTTAGGCCATACTTTCGAAGTTCGAAGAGAATAACCTCATGTGGTTGCACAATCGTTGGGCGCAAGTGGAGTTTCGGATGTTTGAACTAGCACTTACGTCCCTCCAAAGCAGGAATGCATGTCATTTCGCGGCTGATGTTGGCATTTCACGGGATAGAGGGAGGGTGTATATAGGCTGGGGGTTATGATGGATATCCCTAGGGCCAGGGTTTAGGGTATCATGGCGAGTAAGGGGGAGGATACTGTTCAACGTCCAAGATGCGTCAACGTAGCAACGGCTTGGTAACCGAGTTTCAAGAGTAACCGTCGGCAAACTTGGAAAAAACAGAGTATAGGATGTAGAGGGTCGCCTCTTTTACTTGATCTATTTCTATACGAAGTTGACAAAAACGTTCCTCGCAATTTTGTTAAGAATAACTACCGTATGTTTTTAAGTGCAGTGACTGTCACGTGCATCCAGATAAAACTCTTTTCCTTCCCGTTGACGGAGTTAAGCAAATTACCTCTTTTTGTTGCGCAATGTGGTTGATAGTAGGTCGAGGGCTTCGGAGTAAAGAGGCTTTGGTTTATTTAAGCTCGACAATTTGTTTCCCTTGAATAATAAATTTTTTGTCTCTAGCCCAATATAAAATCTAATGTTAGGATTGGCCCAGCAATCCCAGCAATTAGGCTAGAGGTTGCTGATTGCGCGATGGTTGGCTCACTCTGTCTCAGTAGGAGAGATGCGGAGGTACAAAAGTTTTACCGGGATTAATGTGCCCAAAGGGATTATCTGGCAAATGAGAATTGGCTCACAAAAGAAATTCATTTCGTCCATTTTGACATTGAGACGATAAGGATTCGAATCGTCCCGTTGTTACACCACATGGGTATGTATGGGATTTTTACCATGTCATTAATATGATTTGATAGTGGACGATTTAGATGGATCACACTACAGAATCAGATCTCTACTTAATGATAGTTTGGGTCGGGTCAAATTATGAGGACTAGAGCCTGAGTATAGAGGAAGCAGATGCAGAGGGTATGAATTTCATTATTGCCTTTATTGTGCTTCTCTAACTGCAATCATGATACTGTCATAATAACTGTACTATTTCCAGAGAGTCGTCATCATTGAATCATGAAATCATCATACGTTAACATATATCGAAAACGAGGGGAAATGGTTCACATCTCTTCGAATGAAAGTAGTGGCAGTAATTAAACCCCACTGAAAGCATGAACACTTATTGTAATTATCCAGAAATTGATATTGAGCCGCGTAAAGAAAAAGAAAATGGAGGCTTTCATTCGGGTTGCGTTGCGTGGCATATTCGCCTAAGAAAAAATATATTGAAATCAGGTTCTATGCAGCAAGAGCTGAAGTTGTTGATAGTAATAGAGGAAGAAAGCATCGAATCGTTATGCAGTCATAAGTCATTGTCGTTAATCTTTTGGTCGTTATAAGGCGGGATTCATCAAAGACAGTAGCTGGAATATCTGGTCTGACCCATTCCAAGTGGAGATTCGATTAAGGCATGAAATATAGGAGCAAGTCGTAAAAGTCGTAAAGAATAGCATTGAGCCTGCTATTTGTAATCATCTGTGTTTGCTTGCTGTGTAACAAATTGTGAAGAGTGTGACGACGATTGATAGGTCTCGGAGATATAACCATGGATGAGGCGCTATATTTGTTTTTCATTCTTTAATTCTTCTTCGCGCCGCTTTGTTTTTTTAGTCCATCATAAGGATATGAGGGTGGATTATGTGATGGTGATATCTTGAGTTTGGCTGTGTTGAGTTAGAACCGAAAAATCATGAAATCAATGGGTATTATAGACCGGGGCGATGGGCGGCCTGCCTCTGACGCGTTCGATGAGCAACCCTACCTCGATTGTAGCTTTCGGGGCTGCTACCTCCGCTTCTGCTTCCTCCACTGCTGGTGGAAGTATCTGTGTCATCGGGATATCTAGGCCTTCGACCCGTGCCAATGGCAATCGGGACTCCTTGGACTACACCCCCGTGATCGTGGCCAGCAGGGTACATGCCGTCATTCACAGAAAAGTCCCGGCAAATTAAATAAGCACACCTAGCTGCCTGCTCACGCGCAAGAAGTTCTGTCTCGCACACTTCATTGGTTTGATATTTGCGGTTATTGACCTGGACTACGCAGGTGTATCCTGAGCTGGTGCTGTTCATCTGTTCGTAAAGGGGTTCTGGCCAACGACGGCGACGGCAAAGACCTGCAAGGGACAAATCACACGTTATTGGCTGCTCGTATCATATTGCTTGATACAGTCGCTGTCTGATTGGAGTGTAGGCTTTTAAAAAGGTGATGAGAATGGAGACCTCGACCGGGCCCAAAGTCTATAATGGAGCCACAGGTCGCACAAATTTGGTCATTTCAGGCAATGATAAGGGATGAGCCGACATAAAAGTCAGGAGGATGGGATCCGAATCAACACTGGACATTTAAGCCCATTACGATGTGAGAATCCAGAAAAGCCCGCAATGGGAGTGAAGGTTTTGGCATGCAGATAAATACCGTACTACCGACAGCATCTTTGTGGAATTGAGCAATGGAGGTAAGGCATTGTATCTTGAAGGGCAGTAAAAGGCAACCAATTGGATGGGGCGTCGGAAATTCTGATATGGAGTGGAGATCGAATTCATAGTAATATCAGGGGGCGGAGGGACAGGAGAGATTGGGCAACATACTCGATAGGTAAAGGATGTAATACATCTTGAGCTCAGTAGCCGACGGACCGATCTAATCTTGGGTATCGAAGGGTGTTCCCCTTTGACGCCTGATTGGGGCAGGAATGCTGTTTCCCTGGGCCGATTTGTCCTTTTCTTGATGCCTAACTCTCCCAGACTTGCAGGTTGTCGTCTGTAAGCCCAGTTTAGCCTCAAATTGTGCCTGATTCCCTTTCTTTTTTCCGTTGTTTATCCCTGGGGGTTTGTGTATTGTCCTCGCGCCTTGACTGAAGGTGGACGGGGTACTGGTAAATTCGACTGACGCCCAACAGGTACCCCCTTCTAGTACACGAGCATTGAAAAACAAAGACGAGGCGGTTCTCCAGGGCAGGTTCAGGTAGAAATAATCAAAGTGGCAGGGAGAACTGGCAAAATGAACTCAAAAGGATGCAAGCTTCGGGATGGAATTAAACATAAAAACCAAGGGGAAAGGGTGGGAAGCAAGGTTGTGTAAGGCAAGGCTTTATTGGGAGACTGCTTTAGGATACAAAGGTGCTTCTGTCAGTCTGGTCTAAAAATGAAAAGAAGAAATCTGCCATCCTCATCGGTCAGGTCAATATGTAGTTCAAGAGCGAAGCAGGCTCGCTTTTAATCCACCGACGAAAACCTTGTAATATTAAAAAGCAGATGGGAAAGAAGAAACAGGTGGGGCTTAGTTAGATGGCTAGCATATAAATATACCCTTGGACACCCGAGTATCGGTATATTGACAATACTGTTAGCAATTTTTTATCAATTAATAAGGGATTATAGCGTGGAGAGCGGAGATGGAGGGCGCCGCTTTCCACGCTTTTCAGAAGTGTCAACGGGGGGGAGAGACATGCTCGCTATTACGAGAGAACCTGAATGAGACTCGCTCGCCCTCCTCCGCATACTTTTCCTTTGCTTACTTTTTTTTCACTTTGGATTGATGTGTTGGCAGTTTCTCGTTTCTCCCGCCAGTGAAGGTAGATGGAAGATCGAGAAGGTCTCGGCACGAGCGAATCAGGGTCCGTCATGGCGTCGATCTAAACCCACCGGGATTGGCTCCCCAGCTTTGCACTGCGTGATGAAGTCGAAGGGTCGCCTGCTCGTCCATGGGGCGGGCAAGCCTAGCCATAACTGCAGGATCTGAATATGCGATGCGATGCGTGCCCTCGTAATGATGGACTGATGCAAGCAAGCGTCGATGGCGTTTCGGTGTCCCTCAGGGATAGCCTTTGCAGTTGCTGGGACTGGGGCTTGTAAGTTCAAGCCGAGGTTGAGGTTTGCCCATTCCAAGCACGGAGAGGCGTTATCCAGCGTGGAGATGATGGAATAATTCTAGACTGAGGGAAGAGGATGCGCGCGGATATGTTGTGTGGAAAGCTCCGTAATAACTAAGTAGTGGAGATGATGATGTATGTCCACCATCGGGTCGGAGCCAATCTGATAGAAAACACCAACAATCCGTCAGTATAACAAACGAATGACTGGAAGGTGCGCAAGAGCTTAGATAACGGTTCCCTGGCAGAAAGAAACCCTTGTCCTTAACGCCAACCCTTTCTCCACCGCTAACTAAGTAATGCAATGCATGTAATGATCTCTAGACATGCGCTGGCAAAGGGTTTTGAGTTGCGCAAATCACGCTTCCCAGTATCTGACTGAATTATTTAACGCTTCTAGATACGACACCCGGTGCGTTAAAAGAAAGAACCGACTATATCCCGGTGTTAAACCGTCCAAGAGCGAATCAGCCAGCGCAAGCCGACCGGCTCTTAAGGCTTGCATTGTCACCATATGTCTGGAGAGTGATACAATGGGCAAGTAGCCACGATCCCGTGAAGAGGTAATTGAGAAGTCGACACGATTTCTGGAAGATGTATATTCGCGCAACATTACCCGCTGAGTCTATCTCCCGCTGCAAAGAACGATGATTACGAGAGTTTCAGAGGAGTCCCTGAGTTGCCTGAGGTTTGATTGCCAGAGAGGGAAATTTGGTGCGAGTATGCGTTGTTCCCAGTGACAGGCATGTTTGATGCATTGATGAGTTGGCAAGTCTTCTTTTTTTTGTTGTCTGGCCCTCCGCAGCGCCGCGACGTAGGCTAGTCAGTGGGGAATTAACGTAATTTACCTGTGTATTTCGTGCAAAGGAGGTTTCAAGAATAATGGGTTCTCAATGCCGCGGGGTCCCGAGAACGGAGGCATACTTAGATCGATGAACTTGTCCTGCTCGCTCCGTATACCCATCGCTACCGCTATCGCCACCGCTCGCATGGGATGGTGACAAAGGGAGATGTTAAAGAAAGAGTTTGTTGAATCGCCGCTGACGTTGGGAGCAGGGCCCGACATGATGCATATCCGGTGAGGGGAATGGGAGAGGAAGTAAGTGTTTCTACTCTAACCTTTGATGGCATTGATGTGACTGTTGCTCCGGAGTTTCTGAGTGCTGTTAGTCGTGACTCGGGTCCCTTTGTTGTCCTGCGGGAAGTATGCTTTCAATTTTGCAGGAAACGGCCGGGATGATTGCATTGAAATATGTACAGGCGGGCCAAGTCATCAACATAAAAACCCTCCACCGGGAGATTTTGTTGCTAGGAGGAATATAATCGCGGCATACCTGCATATTGAAACGTCTTCTACGATTCGTCCAGAAGACAAAGAATGCCAGCAATGCGATGGCTATGTGCATTTACTCAGCTTTTGAATTTCGGTTAACGAGCAGCCCACTCAGAAGCCTCGTCAACCAGTCACAATCGCGATTTTTGAGGAGGGATACGTTGCAAAGTATCCGTTTTTGCATCCGCTCTCTGTATAACAGAGCGGCCTGAATATCCACATATAAAAGTGTTTTGAGATTCAGTAGGCTCCGTAAGGTAGAAAATGGATGGACTCTGCTTCTCTTTTCCATGCCAGGACTGGTTAGCAAGGCCTAGAATGACTTAATGCGTGGGTATGTTAATAGGATTTGCTTTACACCAGGCGCGCATCGATTCCGCAGCTTGATGTGGAATGACGAAGAGAGGATGGAGTGGTTTCACGCGGTCCTCTTCATCATAAACGGTGTTTGAGTCCCCGGCCGCTGCAATGATGGGTGAAAATGTCCACGAGAACGCGGCATCAAAAGGCTCAGTACTACTGCCATTGCTGGAGCCTGTGCCTGGGTCAGCCTGCGCTGGCTCGGAGTATGCACTTGAATGATGGTGCTGTGCATTACTTAATCCGGCAAGAATGTAACAGGTGTGGTGAGAGTCTGCATGCCTATACGAGGAAGAGATGTGGAAATGAGTCTTCAGCCGCATCGGGAATAGGGATTGGAAGGGACGTGCGGGTCATTTGACTCACTTTCCAGGCTTATCACGCAAGCCGCCGTATTGAGATTGGCAGCATCCCAGGATATATCTTGTCAATCCTTCGCGACTATAAAGGCTGCAATCACTCGATAGTTCGGCAGGCGCATCCAAGGCCGCCTGGATCAGCGGCCAACATCCTCCAACCCAATGGCTATAACATCCATCGACTAGTTTATTCGTGCGACCCGAAAACCCGCCCTCTGGCGAATATTGCCTAGCGGACAGCCACGAAATCAATGATGGGACATTCATATACCTTAAAGTGGTCAGCGTGGTGTTATGCATGGCAGGAACGGGAACTACCTGATTTCGCGATTACGTACTTGTTGATCATGGTCCGGGGGTGGCCCAGGATACAGAGACAGGCAATCGCGCAGTAAGTGTATGCACCATGCGCCTCGGTGCCGGGGCTTCCCGATATGCCTCCCTCGTAGGTTTGACCTGGACGATCAGCAAGAGGAAAAGACGAGCGATGCATCTGCACTTACATCTGGATAGATATTCAGGCAGTCCGCTCAGAAATGTCTCATGTCCGAATTTTCTTGCTGGTGCATCTGGTGGCAATTCAACGGGTATATCTAGCAGGGCAATCATTACCATAGCGCAATATGCTCCGCTAAACGTGGCAAGTCAGCACCAAATTCTGGCGCAAGATTGCTAGGGTTGTTGGCAATTCGGTTCATACCGGACATCTTCCTCACCTCCAAAACTGACTTGAAATCCACCATCGGCCTGCTTTAGCTGGCCCAACCATTTCCATCTTAACCATTATCAGCAGTGTGAAAAGAACAAAGAGAAGGACGAGAGCGCTTACAGCGCGAGTCGATCGATCGTCCTAAACACTTCTGGTCCACCGGTGGTAGCTAAGCTTAGAGTCAGAGCGTAGGACGAAGCGCAGTGCGACATCTGACCATGCCCTCCGCCAAATCCCCCTGCGAGATTCTGCATTGGTGCTGCAGTGGCCACGACGCTATGAACATCAGAACACGTACGCATGACACTGTTAGTAGAAATAGCGTGACGTACCGCTTTTCAAATTGACGTACATCCTCGCCGAGTAGGTAGAGCCCTGTAATTGCCCAGTAAACCATCCACGGGCGACTTGCATCCAGCCCAACGAAATTAGCCGGATATTCGCCCAGCGCATCGATAAGATAGGCAACATGCAGGCTACGATTGAGACGTTGAACACCCCATGCGTTCAGCGGCATCAAGCTAGCTTCACCTGTAAGGAATGGGATGCATTTATTGGCCACCTCTGACTGGGACTTGGATGTTTCGGTCTCCAATCTATCCAGTATGGGTGGGAGCGTGGTAAAGAGTGAGGGAACACTTGGGGAGGCCATTGTCGCCTTTTCAGGGATTGCTTCTTGCTTCTGCTCCTGCTTCTGCTTTTGCTTCTGTGTCTGCCTCTGTGCCCGTTTCCGGTTCGGGGCTTTACATGCAGACTGAGGGGGTATGAACAAAGGCTCTGATTGCGGTGTTGGCTGGAGCTGCTGCTGTCTTGGAAACCGAACCCTGCGACGATGCTTGGCCGCGACACTCAGAGGCATGAGCAGCAGGAGTATTCCGTAGCTTTATACCAGATACCCCGAGCCTCGTCAATGATCAATATCGTCGCTGCTATTGTTCCATCGCCAGCGTTCTTTGTCTCGGTCTTGTCCTTTTCCCATTGTTCACGACCCAACGCGTCGTGCAGGCTGGATTAGCTAATCAAACTTCTTTATATCAGGTGACCCGGCTATTATGATTAGATAGATATTATATAAGCCGATTACATCAGCCGCAGGGTTCCTCCCGTCTTGGCCTTTTTTTCCGCTCTCTTGAAGCGATCTCGAGCCCAGCGCAGCGAGATGGGAACCCCTCAACGGCGGGGCGTAACCGAGGCGATTCGACCCTGGTTCCGCAGAAGACTAGTTGAGACGGTGGGAAGCGCGCGCATCTAGTGTGAGGTGGCGTGGGCCGCTGACTCGAAAACAGGTGTTTCCACGGTTTGGTTCACCTTCTTTGTGGCACAATCATCTCCATAGCTTTGGTGAGACCAACCAAGTACAAACCCGCCTAGATCCACTGTTACGTGGTTAAATCATGGGGAACAGAATACTTCGGCTGCTCTGAAGATGGCAAGTCGTTAGGAGAAGCTTCTTGTCCAGTGCAGAAAGGAGGTTGTTCGATATCTCACTTGCACTACCGAGTACATACACACACCAGCAGAGCACGAAGTACTCCGTACAAAAAGCACGGATAACGTGATGGCACCTGTTGTACCCCATCAGATAACTGGACAGAGTGCCGACTGGATGGGATTGCAGGATGCTGAACCCTTGAGTTCACTAGTTGATGGGATCATCCTTGCAGCAAGCCGTCCGTCCGCCCACCCCCACAGCACATTTGGAGCAGAGCATTGGGGTATCGTCCCGGCCTCAGCTTCACTCCCCCTCTCCAGCCTTTGCAACGCCGTGCGTTTTACCTCTTCACGATGATCAGATGTCTGAATAGGGTTAAGCGTGTCTGCCATGAGGACGGACGATTCCACTGCTGATCGCTGTGTTTTTCGCACCAGCAGAGCGGGAAGGGCCAGATGCAGATGCAGAGGACATACACCGCCAGAGTGGTCGTGGATGCATGCCAAAGTAGCGGAGTGAGAAACCTGTCTCGTATCTCTTCACCCAGCGCCGGAGCCGGCGCGCAGCGAGAGACGCGAGAGGCGAGCAGACGACGGAGACGGAGACTTCACTGCATGCAGACATGATCTCATTTTGGGCTCCCGAGGCGTTTGCCATGGCCTTTCGATGCAGCACGCTGTCCGCATCCCAGCCACCCGCCCAGCCGGCTGTCCTCCGCTTGTCGTCCACCCGGATTCCCCGTCGTCTGTCTGGTCTGAGGCACCCCGGGTAGGGCGAAGGAGAGGCAGGGCCCCCCCGGCACCCGTAGCGTCCCCAGCGCCCATACTCCAGCCCACCTTACTGCGTCGGGAGTAGTCTACGGACTTACTGACGGTTGGATGGGCCAAAGTAGCGCCCACGACTCAAGTGAGCAGGAGGCCGTGCATCAAACTAGCAGCGGCGTGCGTCGCCGTAAGTTGTGCAGCGTCACCCCCGAGCCTTCGCCTGCGCGGACGCCGGGGGCGGGCGGGAACGCGGCCGTGGCGCGAGGGCCTGCACGCAGGGTGGCAGTAGGCGGCCCTTCCCTCACCGCTGCTTTGGCTCCCCACGCTCAAAGTCGAGGCGACGCCCGCCATTTCCAACATCCGCCGTCTATTCCCATCCCACAACCTCTCCCTATCCCTCCTCGCCCTCCCCAGCTCTCTCGCACAACCGACACAGACTCGTGCTGTGTCGAACTCGCCTGTGTCCGTCTCCCAGCCGAGCTGACGGCTGACGACTGACGACTGACGATTCACGACTCACGACTCACGACTGACGGACGCCGCGAGGCTGCGATCCTGGACCAGGAAGAGCGGACCGCGGACAGCTGCGACTGACGACCCACGACTGACGACTGGCGGCCCTTGCTTGGTTTCTCCGCCATATACCAGACCCTATATGATACCATGGGCGACCTGGAGTTGACCTCTGACGGCCTCGTTAGCCTCGACTATAACCCTCGAGCTTATCTGGCCGCGCACTCATGGCCTGACCATGGCCCGACTGAGGCTTCCGCCACCAACGCCGCGGTTACTGCTACGACTACGGCTGGCCATTGTGACGCCGCTGCCGTCACCACTGCCGCCTCAGAGCAAAATCTCATGGCCGAGTGGCATTTTCAGCGCCTCCAGCCACATATCCAGTACCATCACCAGCACCAACCCCATCAGCCCTCTCAGCAAGATTTCACTACGTCGTTCACCACTGTCCCGCTGCAGCAACCCATCGGCCTACCTATGCTCCCCGTCACCGATTCGGAACACCACCAGCATCACCACATGGACCCCGGAATGATTGATGGAGCCTATATGCCCCTCGCGGCGCCTGTCGACATGGTTCCCTTTACATGGCAAGAGTTTCACACCGAGCTCGGCGCTTTTCCCATGGACAACACCGCAATCGGACCATACCAGCCGGAGAGTAGCTCTCCGGTTGACAATTATCTTGAGGTTCGATCTCTGACAAGCTCCAGCAGCGACAATGGGTGGACGACTATCGACAGAGCCCACTCCATTGACTCCTCTTTCCAGGACCATCATCACCAACAGCAGCATCCCCACGGGCACCAGATCTTCATCAACCCGAGTCAGACACTGCACAACCGAAGTCTGTCTGAATCATCATTCTCGGACCACCACTCTCTCCATTCGCGAAACTCTTTTGGCTCTTTTGTCGAGGTGTCCCCGCATATGCATTCGCCGGGTTCCGAGTCTGCTCTCGAGTTTGATTATGCTAGCGTGTCTGTACCGCGACGCGTATCCTGCGACCTCATCTCCCATGGCTCGATTTCCCCCACTGCTGTCAGCCCGATTGCCATGGTTCGGCCCATACCTGTCTTGACAAAGAAACCAGCCACTTCACCCACCAGGTCACCAAAGTCGGCTTCTGCTCCATCGTCGTCTGCTTCAGGCCAGGTATCGGCGTCCGGCTCGCCACCGAGCAGGAAACCGTCACGCAAGAGTCCTATTGCGGCCAAGAACACCGAGACGAAGGTACGAAAACAGAGTACGGGCGGGAAAGATGGTAGCGGTAACGGCGAGAAGAAGGTCGGGAAGCGGAAGGGCCCACTGCGACCCGACCAGAGAAAGCAGGCTAGTGAGATCCGCAAACTTAGAGCTTGTCTGCGCTGCAAGTTCCTGAAAAAGACGGTATGTCTGGCATTTTCACTTTTGTTCATCCGTCATCATCTAGGACCAAATAAAGCTGACCAAAAATCCACTTAGTGCGACAAAGGAGAGCCATGTACTGGATGCCAGCCCTCACACGCTCGCCTTTGGCAAGTTCCATGCACCCGTATCGACATCAAAGAAATCGGGTACTTTATGAAAGACTGGAAAGCTGATTACGAGCGCCACGTTACCTTGGGTTTCTCTGTCGGCAACATCACTGGCTTTTCGGATTCCGAACGCACTCTCTTCATCACTCACGGATACGGCCAGGTCCTCCCTGTCAAAGCCAGAGAAGTCTACGTCCACGACGAAGAGTGTTTCAACATCGACTGGGTTGAGTCCATGAAGACACCGGCAAACCACTTCGACATCAAGACAGCCAAACTCTCTGCTGGCATGGAAGGCATCTCTACTGCGATGCTTTCAGACTATCTCGACCGACACATCGATGGTAACGGTAGCTACGAAGGCTTTGTTGATGAGTATTTCGCTGGTACTCCCTTCATCACCCAGATGCTCAAGACAGCCTATCGGTTCTACTTCCGTACAAAACTACCTGTTATTCGCAAGGCGCTCAAGCTGACGCTTGCGTATAACCTGACAATGCACGTCACCATGGTCGAGGGTCTCGGCGAGCTTGAAGAAGAGGCCTTCTCAGGCAAGATCGAGGACGGATCAAGCCACTACAAAGGCAAAGTGATGGCGCCCGTTATGATCAACTTCCAAGTGAAGTGTGCCATGGCCAACATGTGGAGAGAGCTGCAGAAAGATGTTCTTGAGGAGCTATCTTCCCTCTATTCGAGTGTGTACAGTGGCGATAAGCTGAAGAACTGGCCGACTATCTTTCTACTTGCGACGATTCTATTGACGGTCTGGGAAGAGATGCAGTTTGATTGCCATTACCGCATCCAGGTATGCCAAGTCTCCCCTAACTAACTTGTTATCAGTCTTTCTAACCTTTTCCCCCTCAGGACCCCACTGCGGTAAACAAGTTCTGCCTTGATATGGAATCCATCCCGGTCGGCGTGATCGTTGGACTCTTCCAAGCCATCTCCCAGAAACTACCCGCCCTTACCGAATGGGATACCTCCCAGCATCAGCAAATCTTCAACTTTAACTCCGATGTTTGCGCTACGATGACAGAAGTTCGCGGGCACATTCGACAATACGAGCACTACCTCCGTGCACGTGGTGAGACATCGACGTTCGACCGCGAGGACTTCGACTGCCTCTCGAACAAATTCGTGAGTCGGCTGGTCATAAGAGCAAATTGACTAGCCGGCCCAGACGACAACGGGCCTCGAGATTCCCGTGAGAGAAGGAGGAAATGGGGATGGGTCGGCGAGAGGCCGGCAAAGGTGAAGAGGATGAAGATGGCAGAGTTGAGAAGAGGGGTGATAGTCGCATGAATGCCACCTTCAGCCCTGCAACCAAAATGAATGAGAAGAAACGACGAACAGAATACGAGAATAACGGCATAGACACGACACGACACGATATACGATACACCATCGTGAATCAAGAGACAAAACATGACCGAATGAATGATGACATGACATACGAAAGCCAAGAAATTGCGTCCCCCTGCATCTGCTGCGTTCCGTCGTGCTGTTCTGCCCTGTGATACGTTGATCAAGATACCCGTTCCATTGAGACCCTTCCGGGCATCAAGGAAGTATCTTGATCTGATCCCGATTTGATACTTTTTTTCCTTCCCAATATTGACGCTTCACGCTGTTACGATTTAATCCGTCACTCACTTAACTGATACCTACCCAAACTTTCCTACGTGTTGGCCCTCAACTGCATGCTTGTTTAGCTGTGGCATGCTATTTCTGTACTGTTAGCTTTCCCTGTCCACCGGTGTCTCTCTGGGCTTTATTTTTCTGTGATTCTCCCCCCCAGCTCCTACTTTATACCACACGCGCGCCGCCTCCCCGCCGTCCCAGCATCGCACCTCGCCGGACCCCACTCCTCCCAGCTCTCATTATGCCGGTTGACGGGGTGGGAGCGACCGGTCCGTTGGTTCGCTGATACTTGGTTTTGACGGGCGGATCGATTGATACTCCTTGATAGTTTTAATGTCTTTTTGTCCTTTCTGCCGTGTTTTTTTCACAACCCTTTGTTATCGCGCGAGTGACGAATACACGAGATGATCCGTCCAAGCGAGGATCTACGATCTATGATCCATGACGATCGAGATGAGATTTTGAATTTTTATAATGACATACACCTAGCATGTACCTACCCATCTATCTTACCTACCTGCAGCCGACAATGATATTGGCCGTCTTAACACGGCAGATCCAAACAATTATCTTCTATATTACCTCTTGACCGGGCTGTGCTCGCTTTTCCATCTTTAGAATGCAAGGTTGACCCCTGTCCACGTGAGCACGTACGTCATCAGGCACGGCCGAGGCTGCGGTGGCTCAGCGCTGAGTCAGCCGCCGCCTTACTCAGCACGGCGCCTGCCGCTGATTGGCTCGCGCGGCTTCCAGCAGCTTCTCTGCTTACCTCAGCCGGGACCGGGGCGACTTTCTGCCGGGGCCCTGCGGCTGGAGAGTTGCCGCTTTCGGCGTTAGCGCGGGCAGTTCCCCGTCACCGCCGGCTGCCTATTTAAGACGGCCTCCGCCCTTCTCTCGCTCTCTCTCTCTCTCTCTCTCTCTTCCTCTCTCCCACTATCATTCTCCCAGTCCACGTCCCGCCCACAAGGAACTTCTGCTCCTCTCACAGCATACTCCCGCCGTATCTTCCCCCCCAGTTTCACCAGTAGCCGCCCACCATGCAAATATTCGTCAAGACCCGTAAGTCGATGCCCGCTCACTGCTGACGAACACCGCAGAAGAGGATATCAACTAACAGCTTACAGTCACCGGCAAGACCATCACCCTCGAGGTCGAGTCCAGTGATACCATCGACAACGTCAAGACCAAGATCCAGGACAAGGAGGGTATCCCACCAGACCAGCAGCGACTCATCTTCGCTGGCAAGCAGCTCGAGGACGGTCGCACCCTTTCAGACTACAACATCCAGAAGGAGTCTACCCTCCACCTCGTCCTACGCCTCCGAGGTGGTATGCAAATTTGTAAGTCGCCACTCGGCCTCCAGCTCGGCCAACCGGCTATCCAACCATCTTCCGACCAGCCACTAACACGTGTCCTCCAGTCGTTAAAACTCTGACCGGCAAGACCATCACTCTTGAGGTCGAGTCCAGCGACACCATCGATAATGTTAAGACAAAGATCCAGGACAAGGAAGGCATCCCACCAGACCAGCAGCGACTGATCTTTGCCGGAAAGCAGCTTGAGGACGGCCGAACCCTCTCCGACTACAACATCCAGAAAGAGTCTACCCTTCACCTTGTCCTTCGTCTCCGCGGTGGTATGCAGATCTTCGTCAAGACCCTCACGGGCAAGACGATCACGCTCGAGGTCGAGTCCTCAGATACCATCGATAACGTCAAGACAAAAATCCAGGACAAGGAGGGCATCCCCCCAGACCAGCAGCGATTAATCTTCGCCGGTAAGCAGCTCGAGGACGGCCGGACGCTGTCGGATTACAACATCCAGAAGGAGAGCACGCTCCACCTGGTGCTCAGATTACGTGGTGGCAACTGATCGATCCGGTCTCCTTTCCTCTCTTCTTGACGACCCTAACTTGACCTCCTTCCGTTCTCCCTCCTACGAGCCTTTTTTTCTTCTTGGGATGAGTTGTTTTTACACCCGGTATATGGCGTTGGGGGACCTCATTCCATGAAGCATTTTTTGGGACTGGCACGTCCATTCTTTTACTAGATACGAACTAGCTACCCCTCCTCGACTTCAAAACATACATATCTTTGAAGCATCCACTTCTTCTTCTCTCCCTTCTCGTCTCGTAGGCCCCCTCTTCGTAGAAATTCGACTCGTTTGCTCTTTTCTTCCCCCGCGATGTGGCTGCTTTGCAGTTCGGGCTTCACGTGACTGCCGATAACGATAACCGCCAAACCGGGAAAAGCTCCCCTGCACAGTCACCATCGTCCACTTAACGCCATCGCAGCAAGCTATAGCCTCTCCATAGCTGTCTAATGCTATAGACGGTCTACGATATGCGGGACAGGCGTGATGCCCTACTTCTACCACGTTACGCTTGAAATCCTGCCTCCACTCGAGCTCTCTGACGCAAACGGACACACTGGTGGTTCAGCAGCCACTGCAACAGAAAAGACCACTGCTACGAAATACTCGCCCGACCAATACTTCGCTACCGTAGAAAGCTTTTTTGACTTTCTACGCCCGTTCGAGACGAATAAAGGAGGGGAGGGAGATGGACAAACCGCGTACAAACAGCCACAGATACAACAACTACTACAGACACTACTTGGCACTCGCGCTTCTGAGCCTGGAGAGGGAACAAGTCCAAGCGCGGGAAAGAGAAAGGCGGACTTATCAGATGCTGATCTGAGCGCGCGACTAGCTTCCGCCTCTTTGCAAGACACAAACGTGCGAGCGGATACACCAAGTCCCGACAAGCGAACCGACCTACTATCCATCAAGGGTATAGACATGACCGACAACCAAAGAACGCAACACTTTGGCTCAAGTTCCGCAGGCGGACCAGGTACCAGAGGGAGATACACACCTCTTGACCTTGGCCTGACGGAGAGCGTCTATGGAATCGTCCATCTGTATCGCGACTCGGAAGAGTCGCCGTATCTGGAGAACGATAACGACCATAATTCATTCAGCCCGCGACATCCAGTCCTCAAAAGCTCCAGGGCCAATTCGAATTATGGCGCGGAATCTTCCTCCATGGGAGGGTCGCATGGAAATAACCAGGACGGCAGACCATCTCATGATGATGAAATGATAGCATCGGACGATTGCACAATGCTCTGTATACTAGCTGTGCCGTCTTACATGTTGCCGTCGGACTTCCTGGGATTTGTGGGCGAGAAGGCGAGAGAAGAAGTCAGTCATTTTCGGATGATCAGGACAGCTCGTGCCAATCGGTACATGGTGCTCATGAAGTTTCGTGACGCAAAGGACGCGAAGAAATGGCAGAAAGAATGGAACGGAAAGGTATTCAATGCTATGGATGTGAGTAACCATTCACTCTAGTTTCGAACAGTCTCCTGGGATAGACGCTAATAAAATTATAGCCCGAAACGTGCCATGCGGTATTCGTCAAAGGCGTGGAGATCCAGATTGGCCCTTCTGACACCGAGTCACAATTTCCTGACATGAAGAATGACCCATTTACGTTTTCAGAAGTCCGACCAGGGCAGCTCTCTACTTCCTCTTCGAAACCGCTTGCGCCACCGACGCCATCACTAATCGAACTACCTACCTGTCCAGTCTGTCTCGAACGTATGGACGAAACCACGGGTCTCCTCACGATCATCTGCCAGCACGTCTTTCACTGTACCTGTCTCAATAGATGGAAAGGCACGGGCTGCCCTGTCTGCAGATATACCCAAGAAGATATTGGACGACGCCATCTTAGCTTTGTCGACGATGGCGGTCCTAGTGAATGCAGCGTTTGCCATGCTGAGGGTAATCTTTGGATCTGTCTAATTTGCAGCACCATCGGCTGTGGGCGCTACGATGGCGCTCATGCTCTCGACCACTTCAACGAGACATCCCACTCGTTTGCTTTAAATCTCTCTTCCCAGCGTGTTTGGGACTACATTAGTGACGACTACGTACACCGCATCATCCAGGGAGTCTCTGATGGTAAACTAGTTGAGCTTCCAGGATCAGCCAATAGCGCCCTGGACCCACCGGACTGGGGTGATGCCGTACCTCGAGAGAAGTTTGAGAACATTACCCTCGAATATACCCATCTATTAACCAGCCAGCTCGAGAGCCAGCGTATCTACTTCGAAGAACAGGTTGAGCGTGCAGCCGACAAGGCCTCTAAGGCTACTGCCTCTGCCGTCTCTGCCCAGGAGGCAGCAGAACGATTAGCGAACGATATGGAAAGATTGCAGCTTCAGTATAGTAACCTGATGCAGGAGACCATCCCCTCACTTGAACGAGACAAGGCTCGCTCAGATCGTCGAGCAGAGAAGTTTGAATCCATGTCTCGGACAATGGAGAAACAATGGCGCGAAGAGAAGACCATGAACACAAGCCTCATGGAGCGTGTGCAGTTTCTCGATGCAGAAGTGAGCAAATTGAAAGCTGCGAATGAGGACTTGACCGAACAGAACCGCGATCTCACCTTTTTCATCAGCGGGACAGAACGGCTGAAGAATCAGAGCGAGGAGGTAGTCGAGGGGACAATCAGCGTCCCGGACCCGCCGACCGCAAGCTCAAAGCGCAAGGGAAAGCGCAAGGCGAAAAAATAAAAAGATGGACTGTTCTCTATACTTTTCTTTCCTTCTTCGGTATCCTTGCTGATCGGCCGCTTCACTCTGCTGTTCGGTTATCAAAACTTCGCTTAACGTTCCGGTGGCCTAGATCCCCGCACTAGCGACTGGCTCCCGTGTTGGGGACGGGTTCCGAAAACAGAAACTTGTCATGCGCAAGGTGGTGTTAATTGTTTTAATTGAGTGGACAGCGCATGGCGCGTGTATTATAATGGACGCTACGTGGCTAGCGTTAATGCTACGTTATGATTATATGATAGACGAGTAGGAAGAAAATGGAAATATGCAACGCTGAAGCAGAGGTCGATCGAGAGCAATCACGCGATCAACTATCCAATAGGAAATACTAGGAAGCAAGCACTCCCTACGCACTGAAGGATTCGGCTGCGCTATGGTCTATGAGATATAACTGATCAACGACGACATTGGGATCGTTCTCAAACGAAGAAGAACAAGAATAACGCTAAAATGCGTGTACCTGTGACGAAAACGAAGGTCGTTTCCAACAGACAATCTCCTTTACCGAGATTGCCGATAGGACACTCAACTCAATCAACCAACAAATAATTTTGGGCCCTTCCTGGTCGAAGTCCGTGAATCTGCAGGCAAAATGTCACATGAACTGTTGCGGTTTTCTCTCTTAACGAATGAAGCGGCCTCGGGAACGAATACCAATTCTAAGACTAAAGAAGCTCATTTGCCCATCACGGTCCGCATTGGGAACGGCAAAGGGAAACAAGCAATTTCAGTCCCGGAAGCCTAACCGTGACGGTTGAAATGTTGTGGCATACTATGAGTTGTAAATTGGTCGAGTAGGTTCCCCGGGTTTCACTTTGGCCCCACGCCACGCGGGGGATTTGATGTGATATTTACAACACCATTGATTCGCTCAATCACTCTGGTACCGCTACTCGGGCCTCATTCAAGCACTTTGCACACTTCAATTGGTTCGCAACATGCAAAGCAGGGCAGGGGGACCTGTCCTAAAGGTTCTCGTTATAGATTGATGTAGAGTAATCGATTAAGCAATACTCTCGGATGGATCGTAGATATCGAAGTTAGCTCGGACGCTGACTTGGTTGGTCTAGAAGCGTTGCACTATCCCGTCGTGACACAACGATAGCGTGGGCTTTGTGCATTGGAAGGAAGGTATCTTGAAGCTTAGATATTAGCGCCGTGCTCTGCATTGTGTAGCTTTAGTCGTCAGCACAAGGCAGTCTGAGGCTTATACATTCTGACAGTTCGTATGCTGGTTCCGTATTTGTGTCATGAACGTCTCACCGCTCTCCGCTCCGAGTCAGCTATGGAACGGTGACATTGTTAGTATCAGAGTATTTATCGTTGGTTCAATTGCCGGAACCCCGTTACTCTTTCATCAATTCCAAGCACATAGCCTTCTTATGAATAGCCACCCTATCGCCTGTATACGGTCATCCGACTGCCGAAGAATCTCCCGACGGCGGAACAAACGAGTGTCGGTCTTGCCAAGGCCTCGGAAATTCTTGGCCGAAAACGTGACAAGGCCCATGCATTCCGCCGGCCTTGGCGCCATGCACGAAATGGACCCACCCATACGATCATCATTGGTTAAGACTTTTAGACTTGTGGGTCGAGACTGAGCGGCGCTCACGTGGTTTAAGGTTCAGCCAATAGGACAGTGGCTTAGCTTCTGGGAGGAGTGGCGCGCCAAGAGTATCCCGGAGGGTGTGAGGGAGGAACATTCTATATTAATGCATCCTCATGCAGAAATATACCCCGTATAACTCATAGTACTTAGCTTCCCTTGATATTTCCGCGCTTTTCTCGGATGTCGGGGGAAAAATGTGATAAGGCAGCTTACTTGGTTACGGAAAGGTTTAGATGACGTTGAACTCTACAGGCTCGCCCGGTACCATAAGGATGGATTCCAATGTGGCGGAACAGTCGGCATCAGGCCTACAACATACATCAATCAACATCTTTTGTTCGCCGGCGGAGGTGTCTTTTACTAAAGATCCCCTATCCTGTGCACATGGCAAATCATCCCGAAGTCAAAAAGTCAACAACCCACGACTTTCGCCTCTGGATAGAGTCCGATATTTGGCACGACCCACACACTTCTTGGGCTTTGTGGCATCGCAGCTAGCTTCAGTGGTTGCATCCTGGTTCTTGACGTCAGAGATAAACCCAAGCAGCAAAAGACAAGGCCAGTAACTCTTCTGTATCCTTGGCGGATTCAGTGTTTCCGAGGATAGAGCGGGAGTAGCTGGGTACTTAAAGCGCTATTATCCCCCGCATTTGTCTAGCTTTTGGTTTTTTTGGTTCAGAAGTAGACAGGTCAATAAGTATACCGGGATCATTCCTTTACCTACTATATTACTACCTCCTTCGTTTAGTACCCAAGTGCTTCATAACACACTCAGGATCACCGCTGGCGGAAACTTAAGCAGCTCACGCCGGGACATTCCTATATCGAAGTTGGAAATACACCCGCCCGTGCCCAGCAAATGAAATTTCTTCCACGGCACATCTATCTCCTATAAAACAACAAGGCTAGGTGATTTCGTGATGCCTTCTAAGAAAAATGGCACAAAGCAGGAATACGAGCAGCATCCATTCTTGCTCCAAGTCGGTTCTCTTGTTCAAAATCTGGAAACAAACCTCGACACCGGCCTGAGCGATGTCCAAGTCAATCAACTCCAAGAGAAGTTTGGACCGAATCGTCTGTCTGGTGAGGGGGGCGCTAAGTGGTATACCCTGCTGGGAAAGCAGATCTCCAATGCTATGATATTAGTAAGTCCGATATTTTTTATCTTCTTTTGAGATCTTTCCTTGTCCAACTTTATCCTTTTCGGTCTGTAAAACCGTTGGGCTGTCAAGCCGAACGAAAGTATATGCAAAGAAGATGGATATATTCAGTGATGACTTGAATAATTCATTTTCTCTGAGAAGCCACGTCAATGCTTTGGGTATAGAAGCGGTTAATAACATTCCCTTAGGTCCTAGTCCTAGCAATGGCCCTCTCGTACGGTGTCTCGGATTATATCGAGGGCGCTGTCATTACTGCTGTGATCGTCATTAACGTTCTTATTGGGTTCTACCAAGAATTTAAAGCAGAAAAGAAAATGGATTCTCTTCGTTCACTATCGTCTCCATCTGCCAACGTCATCAGAAGCGGAAGCTCAGTCACCATCCCATCGGGTGAGGTTGTTCCCGGAGACATCGTTCAGATCAAAACCGGAGACACAGTTCCAGCAGATATGAGACTATTCGAGGCTATGAACCTCGAATGTGACGAGAAAATTTTGACCGGAGAAGCTGTCCCAGTGGCCAAAGATGTTGAGTTTGAAGCTCACGGTGACGAGCTTGCAATTGGTGTGGGTGATCGGCTTAATATGGCCTATTCTTCTGCCACTGTCACTAAAGGCCGTGGACGTGGAATCATTGTTTTCACAGGCATGTACACGGAAATCGGTAAAATTGCGCAGTCTATGCAAGGGAAAAAAAGAAGGGCGGGCCGTTCTATGTCTTCTAAACACGGCTCGCTCCAACCGCTCAAGGGAGGCGCTTTACGTATTTGGGATGCAGTCGGTAAATTCCTCGGCCTCACCGAAGGAACCCCTTTGCAAATCAAACTGAGCAAATTGGCATACACCCTATTTGGATGTGCGATATTACTTGCTATCATCGTGTTTGGTGTCAACAAATTCAACGTCACTGATGAAGTTGCCATATATGCTATTTCAACCGGTAAGTATTTTGAAAGATCTTGGGAGAGGGGAACGTCAGTGATAGCTAACATTCGGCGGTAGGAATTGCTATTATTCCCGAGTCTCTTATTGCCGTCCTTACAATCACAATGGTCGTTGGCATGACTCAGATGCGAAAGCGAAGAGTGGTTGTGCGACAGCTCAGTGCTCTTGAGGCGCTAGGTGGTGTTACTAACATTTGCTCCGATAAAACGGGAACATTGACTCAAGGACAGATGGTGACTCGCAAGGCATGGCTCCCGGGAATTGGTATTTACTCCTTAACAAAATCCAATGATGCCACAAATCCAGATCGTGGAACGATTACTCTGGGCAAATCTCCAGCGACTAAACTCGAAGCTGAACAAGAGCGTGAACGTAAGCGCGCTGAACAAGACGCCCTTCGCAGTGCAGCAGGACTGAAATTCGATGTCCCTGCCGAGAAGGAAGAACGGGATCAGCGGCGGAAAGATGAAGTCCGCAACGAAAAAGTCACAGGGGATGAGGATGACGAGGGTTCTGAGAACGGGAATCTCCCTGAAGTTATTCCTGAACTGGCAGCATTCCTCGAATCTGCTGCGCTATGTAATTTGGCAACGATCCGATACGACGATGGTACCGGTGCATGGCAAGCAATGGGTGATCCCACGGAAATTGCACTACAGGTGTTTGCCCATAGATTTGGATTTGGGAAAAGGGCCCTGGAAACCGAGAAAGGCTGGAAACCTCTAACTGAATACCCCTTTGACAGTACAATCAAGCGCATGTCCGTTGTCTATCAGCGCGAAAATTCAGCCGGTACTGTGATATTTACTAAAGGTGCCGTGGAAAGAATCCTTGACCTCTGTACTTCCGTCGGATTCGGCGAGCATCAAGAACCTATGACTCCGGAGATGAAAGAACGAGTGTTGGATCAAATGGGTTTCCTTGCCGAGCAAGGCCTGCGAGTTTTAGCAATCGCTCAAAGACGCGGTCTCAAAGAGTTTGAAAGGAACATTGAGATTCCAAGGGATCAAATCGAATCTGATCTAACGCTGCTGGGTTTGGCTGGCTTATACGACCCACCGAGACTTGAGACAAAAGATGCTGTAAAAGGTACGTGCCTCAGTTATTGCATCAAGGATTGAGAAAGTGTGCGAAAAAAAGTTTCGGAAAGCTGATTATTATGATTTAGAATGTACAATGGCCGGTATTCGTGTCCATATGTTGACTGGCGATCATCCGTCTACAGCGACAGCAATTGCAAAAGAAGTAGGGATAATTCCACGTAACGCGGGCACTTTATCTGCAGCAGAATCGGCTTCGCTTGTCAAGACCGCCGCCGAATTCGACGGTATGACGGATGCAGAAATCGACTCTTTGCCGTCTTTGCCGCTTGTAATTGCTCGGTGCGCCCCAGATACAAAGACTCGAATGATCGCTGCCCTTCACCGCCGTGGGAGATACTGCGCGATGACTGGAGACGGTGTGAATGATGCCCCTTCGCTTCAGGCTGCTGACGTCGGCATCGCCATGGGTATGGGCGGCTCAGATGTTGCGAAGTCCGCAGCAGATATCGTCCTCACTGATGATAACTTCGCTAGCATCGTGAATGCTATAGAAGAAGGGCGCCGTATGTTCGATAACATACAGAAGTTCATCCTACACCTTCTCACGTCGAATATCGGGGAAGTCGTTCTCCTTATAATGGGCCTTGGCTTCAAAGACAGGAATGGTTTTTCAGTATTCCCACTTTCACCGTTGCAGATTCTTTGGATCAACATGTTGACTTCTTCGTTTCCCGCCTTTGGTCTTGGTCGGGAAAAGGTTTCTGCTGCTGTAATGCATCGACCTCCCCATGACACCAAAAAGGGAGTGTTCACATGGCAAATTGTCGTCGACATGATGGTTTATGGCGTTATAATGGGGGCCTGCACACTGCTGACCTTCGTGATCGTGGTTTACGGCGTCGGAAACGGGATGGAGGACCTGGGGGTTGACTGCAATCACGCAGCTAGTGACAGCTGCAATGTCGTCTTCCGGGCCCGGGCTGTGGTCTTTGCCGAACTTACTTGGCTTATTCTCATTTCCGCATGGGAGTTCAAGCATCTCCGGAACAGCATGTTTAATCTCGACCCATACCGTGACCACAGCGACGATACTGTCCCATTCTTCCCTTTTTTCCACGATATCTGGGAAAATCAGTTCCTCTTCTGGGCCGTGGTTATTGGGGCGCTATCCGTGTTCCCAGCTGTGTATATTCCAGGACTCAACACCAAGGTTTTCAAGCACCAGGGGATAACGTGGGAATGGGGTCTCGCCTTTGGATCTGTCTTGATATTTGTTTTCGGAGTTGAAACTTGGAAGTTCACGAAACGGCATACTGGATGGTTTGCCGAGGGTGAAGACTATGGTGGTGTTGCAGCAACTGGTTTACGACGCAAATGGCCCAGCCACGAACTCGGTCTGCGCCAAGGCTTCTTCTCTTTTGCGAGGTCCTTAACGAAGGGCAGTGAAAGAAGTTTTGGCGTCGGTCCCGAAAGCTCGCGATCAAGTGTCAGCGGCAGAGACCCTATACGCCGTCTTGACGTTATTTCCCATGGCGGAAGAACAAGGGAGGAGGTTTGAGCACCGATGATCAATTGGCATGCTAAGGTAACTCTCTTTGAAAGTAAAAGGGTTTAATCAATAGAAGGTAGATTCTGGCAGTCGATGCAAACAATGTTCCAATAACAGGAGGTGGTGCAGCACACACAGCCTCCAGGAAGTGGTTGGAAATGGTGACGACTATTTTTGGGGAATAAGACCCTTTTTTCATTTTCACGGTCCGTATTGTTGTTGTATCAATATATATTCATTCAAATAATTACCAACGTGTAATGTTCGTTCAAGTGAGGGCTCAATCACGTAGGGTGAAGTGAGTCGCGACAAGCCGGTGATAAGCTCAGGTAGAGTTGCCCTGTTTGCAGTGTTTGCACTCGTACATCTTGAAATCATCGAGAATCTGAGCACGAAACCATTCCTACGATAGCTCCAAGCAGACAGCAGGAAAGCTCATTCTGATCATTTTTAAGATTTTAGGCTACTAATAAACGCTGAGACCTGGCAATTGCTGTCATATACTCCGTAGCCTAAAGTGCGTTCGCTACGGAATCCTTTGCGACATCATAGACCGTCAATCAAGGACGAGGATTGAAACACTAGACAGAGACGTGGCAGGCTAAATTGGGCTCTGCAAGAATGGTGCGGATAAATCGACTTCGAAGTTGCGTTTCAAAGCAGGATTCACTTCTCCGTCGCTTCCTTCACAATGGGTTCGAAAGGCCACGAAGAACGGGATCAATCTGTCTCACACAGCGCCGAAACCATTCCACCTCTCCCTCTCCCTCATCCTCTTCTGTATCGTCGGCGGAAATGAATCATTTTGCAACTCTGGCAAGCAGCTGGTGGGACCCGCTTGGACCATCCCGCATCCTACATTTAATGAATCCGCTTCGCCATGAATTTATCGCTTCATGCCTCGATCAATCGCATTTTCAAAGAGAGCAATCGAACAATGACAAGGAAATAAGAACAAAATATAATACAGGTCTAAGATACCTGGACATTGGATGCGGTGGAGGAATATTTGCGGAATCTCTCGCTCGGACCATTCCTATGTCGCACTCGGAGCTGTCAACCATAACCAACGCTTCCTCCCTCCTTGCCATTGATCCCTCGCCCGTCATGATAGACATCGCTTTATCTCACGCGCGCAAGGACCCGACACTACACAACCATCTCCAAACTGGGAAATTCGAATACAAGAATACTTCCCTTGAAGACTTAATAGCCACATCAACACCAACAAATACTGATGTTACTCTCAGCGTCGAAACCGAAACGCCAGCCGCTGATAACAGACGTTTCGATGTTGTCACACTTTTCGAGGTGCTTGAGCACGTTGATCCGTCGACCTCATCCCCCCAAGCATTTTTGAAGAACTGTCTTCACCTCCTAAACCCAGGCGGGTGGCTCATCGGCTCGACGATTGCGCGAACTTGGCCTTCGTACGTCATCAATCAGGTTGTTGCCGAGGCTCCATGGCCATTTGGTGTCGTACCGAAAGGCACTCACGAGTGGAGCAAGTTTGTGAACCCGGAAGAACTGCACAGGTGGGCGCAGAGTGAAGGGTCGTCAAATATAGAATGGAAGTGTATCGGTGCTATGTATGCTCCCGGCCTAGGATGGAAGATGGTACCAGGCTCAGAACAATGGGGTAACTATTTCTGGGCCATTCGAAAGCTTTGAGAGTTTTGGCATTCTGGCGAACGGTCACTCGTCGGGCAAAGTAGCATTTCTGTACAGTAACTGTAAAATAGTGTAGGTGTAATAAGGGGGCTGATCACCGAAGCTTTATCAGGATGACACTTCCCCGGAATCAGGCAAGCTCCATTAAAAAAGGTTGCCTCGCTGGGAAGTCTACTTCTTCCACCCCTTGATCGATATTCAACGTCGAAGTGAGGGATCGGAGTTGCCTACTGCGTTAATTATCTTATCAGATCCTGTTGAGTTTCCCATCTCCTCGCTTCTAACTCAAAATCTTAGACGTCGCGATATATAAGTTTACAACTCGAATGTTCACTTTGCCTATGGTCGCTCCCAACAATTCTATCTCAACTTGAAACTAACCAACCCTGAATAAGCCGTATCATATTTGCATGAGATATTTGACCAGTTAAAAGTGACTTCGTCAGGTGATAAATCCAACTCCCCCGCCCCTAGCCTAAGCGCCCAGGCACTCCTTCAGATAAATAGACTTACCGGCACCTCTAACCTCACCTTTCCTCGCTGTGAACTTTTGGTGTCAAACAAGAAAATAAGGCTACGTCGGCAGGCGGCATGGATGATACAATAATCGGGCGTTGGCTCTCGCCACTGTGTATGGACGACCCTACCCCTCTCGACCCTCAACCGAATCTTCGCCAATTTGTTCACCATGCAGAGCGGATTCGATATCACGAAGTTCTTGGTTCCGGGGCCGAAGCGATAGTATATCGAGTTACCATCGCAGATAAGGAGTACGCAATAAAGATAGTAAGTGGCACCAAGAGAAAATATGGAAATGGTTATCGAGAATTTCGACCCTTAACCACCCTCTAGTTCAAAGAATGGGAATATACCGAAAAGTTAAATTTGAGGGAACATCAAAGGCCATATACGTCACCATTCTGTCGCGAATGTCGTGCATTTGCTCGTCTTATATGTATAGGGGAGAATGGCACCTGGGCTGTCAAATGTCATGGGTGGATGAAGCTCTCCGATCATCAATTTCCCAAGCGATACCGTTTTGAAGACGAGAAGGAAAAACTCTCACCATGGGCAGTCGTCAAAGATTACATACCCGAACCTACAAGCCTCAGTGATGTTCCAGAAATAAGACGCAAAATGGCGATCGCCCGCAAGGCAGGAATACTCCCAGATGACATTCAGCCAAGAAACTACCAAGGCTCTTACCTCGTTGATCTGGGGAGCACGCGGACTTGGCCATACTTTAAATCTCTTTGGTCTGAAGAGTGGTTCGAAAAATCATTTCCTTTTTATGATAAACAAATACTGAGATGGGAAGTGTCAAGGAATGGCGGACAGGTAGTTCCTGGTCGAGGCTAGAATGAGCTGGAGCTGGAAGCCAGCGGGTAACTAGCTGAGTCAGCGCGGGATTTGACTCGAGGTTTCGATTTCAGTAATAAAGATTGGCAATTAAGAACTGTATCACGGCGCATATGATCTACTTGTTATAGCACGTAGATTGTCTTGAACACTTGCATCACATCCTCACTCTTTCATTTCGATATATAACTAATTCAACTGAAAAGACGGAATCTTGAAATTTGGTGAAGTCTTGCGTCATTTCATCACTCCTCGCATGGCTTCCAAATTGGATTGCCTTTTTTACCCTTTTTGAGAATTAGAAAACTTGCCTCCCCTGCACTCCAAATTTGGGTACCCCTCGTAAGCCAACCTCTTCTGCCATCATGAGTTTGATACCAGAATTGTCCCTCCGTCTCATCCCATTCCACACGCGCCATCTCCTCGCGAGTTGGCAGTCTCTCGGCCACCATGGTCTGCCTTTGCTGTGTGCTTATGACAACGGAGGGTACTGGATGCGCCTGGAGTAATTGAGATCTACTTGCCTGGCTAGAGGATTGGGGATCGTCGGGCCTGAGTGTCTGTCGGGGACGGGAAGATGTCGTCGCGGAGCGACCGGATTGGGTGGGTGGTTGATTGCGGCGAGCTCCTGGATCACGCGATGAAGAAGGGTCCTGAGATGACCCCTGGTTCGATATAACATTATCAGGGCGTTTGTCCGTAATGCGTTTGGTAGATGTATGCTGATACCCTTTTTTAATTCTGACCCAGGCATTCAGGGGGGGGTAGGAGTAACCAATGCCTACTTCACCTCCTGGTGCGCCTGCTAACATGTGAATCCACCACAGGGCTAATTTAACAGTCAATTCTTCTTCATCTCCGTGGTTTTCCCAGGGAATAGAACAAAGTTCCATGGTAAGTTCCATGTTATTCTCGATCGCATCTTCCTCCTCAAACGCAGGATCATCGGGGTAACTCGGGTAGCCGCTTGAAGCTAGAGACTCATCCAGGGACATGCGGCTAGCCATGGATTCATGGCGTCCATGCCCTCCGGGCTGCCCAGCTCGTTGAGGCGCTTGAGTGACTCGTGGGTGCCGGTCTCGAGCAATGTCAGAATCTGGTATCTCTTCATGGAAAATCCGACAAACTACCAGCTCCCGATCAGTGATTAGATAGCCGTAACGCGTGCGAAAATGGTTACAGTACTTGGCTATCTGGTGTATAGGCCACTCTTGATTTGGGTGATCTATTGTCTCAGAAGACCATTTGCGGGCAATTTTCGTGTCGCCTGCACAGCGGTTATTGTACCTTCTTGGTCCATTTCCTTGAACTAACTGAATTCCAGCCCAATCCGGGCGATATCGCCCCCCTGCTCTTCCTCCACTCGACATAAGTACAATATCGTCTAGGTGGTGGCGGTAACAGTGCTCCCAGGCCAACTCAAGCGCTGTATTAACCTCGAAGGCAATAGTTCGTGCCAAAAGATGATCCAGCGTTTTCTCGTCGAAGATCTCGAACTCAAATGGGAACATATCTGTATTGGGGGGCGGGTTTGGGGGTGGTTGTTCCAAGATGTCACCGTAGCAATCAAGCAGATTGCCATAGTTGAACTCCGTCCATGGCCTCAAGGTAATTTCCGCGGTAGTATCATGATAGGAAGGTGGCCCAGTACTTGTATAGTCATCCAGTTCAGGGTTTGGCGAGGTCAGAAACTCAAGAAGAGTTGCCATACTAAGTATGCTAGAGAATTCGGAGTTTTCAATCACCAGAGGGACGATCTTAGACAGAAGGCAGAAAATGATTACCAGATTCGGTCAGGTAAAGGCGGATGATCCCAGAAATTTGTGTTCCCGACGGAAAGTGAGTTGATATTTATATACCATACCCCTAGCCGCGGTACCTACTTGACAGGATTCCAGGACAAAAAGGCCTAATACCCTAGCTCCAGCTAAAGCGAAGCAGAGCGTACTGAAAATAAAAGGACCGTATCAGGGCACTACTAACCGATATACGACGAGCCGAGCACCGCTCTTGCCTGGCCAAAACACCCTTTTCTCCTAGTCAACAGGCCAGGTTTCAGGGAATTGACGGTCGGTATCCATTGAGAGGACACCACGTCGATCGCAAAGTTCGATGGAGCCTGCATGGCTGGTTCTTCTGGGTGCCCAGAGTAAAGTGATATCAAATCTCATCCAATCAAGCAAACATAGGGAGTCGCGCCTTGGCTCATCTATTGAACGGGGATCGCTTGGGGTCTCGCTATTACCTAAAGAAAATGAAAAACGGCGAGTGTACCCAGGAGATGGTGGGGCTTTGTACGGAGGGCTACCATGTAAGTGTAGCATGTGGTAGAAAGTCTATGTAGCAAGGGATCCGCGGACCAGTGCACAGCAAAGGTAGAGCCAGCCCCTCTCTGCCTTGCGTAAATATTCGAGCATAGTTGATGGGGGGCAGCTAAAGACATCCGGTACTTAGTAGTTATAGAATAGACTTCGGTCTAGGATAGTGCTGCGGTG
Source organism: Onygena corvina (assembly GCA_000812245.1). Taxonomy (NCBI): domain Eukaryota; kingdom Fungi; phylum Ascomycota; class Eurotiomycetes; order Onygenales; family Onygenaceae; genus Onygena; species Onygena corvina. Next base: position 83,259 of record JWPT01000188.1, read on the forward strand.
CAATCTTGTAATTTGCAACGGTTTAATAATAGAAGAACCCTAGGGTGAATGGAAAGTAGGGTG